>CM060130.1:17561965-17569465 GCA_030522415.1 Channallabes apus
ATACAGGAGATAAGGGTTCATTATACACACACACACACACACACACACACACACACACACACACACACACACAAATACTCTTCCATTAAAGAAAGAAAAACCCACTGAAATAACTTAAAACAGTATTAATAATAAAATAAAATAAAAAAATAGTAAAATAAAAGTTAAATTAAGTCATGAAAATCAGACATTGTATCAGACAAACTAATAAAACTCGCCTGGACAAAAATAATGGCACCATCCGAAAAATATTGAAAATAATTTGACGGTAGGGAAACGTTAAACGTTAGTGTGTGTCCTGTAATTAGCATCACATGGGAGTCTTTAAGGGGTGAAAAGTCAAACAATTTTGTGGCAACAATTTTGTTCACATATGAGCACACCTATAGACACAAATACAGACACACATGTGTACACACACACACACACACACACACACACACACACACACACACACACACACACACTCTCTCTGTTCCAGTATTTGCAGGAGACACTTACGCATGATGTACTGAAACACTCTGGATTTCACCACCAGGTTGATTCCTGGATAAACATCACAATCACAAAACAAATCAAAATGAAAACTTATTTCTTATAACGTATTTCTGTGTGTGTGTGTGTGTGTGTGTGTGTGTGTGTGTGTGTGTGTGAGAGAGAGATAAAATACCTTTAAAAATGAGGAACGCTGTGTGTGGAAGATCATCAAACCAATGTTCACCACTACGCCGAGCCTGTCACACACACACACACACACACACACACACACACACACACACACGTTATAAAACAGTTTGTGATTAATCTGAAAGGAAAAAAAAATCTGAAAATGTTTAATCAGTGTGTATAAACTGACCTTCCACTTCAGCCCCATCACCTCATACACATTATACAAGTCCTGCAGCCTGAGACACGCACACACACACACGCACATAATTATTATACAAGCACACACATAATTATATATACAGTGTAAAAAAAAAGTATTTGTCGCTTCCTAATTGTTTTGGCATATTTGTCACACTTACACGATTGAGAGCAAAAAAAGTTTAATATTACAAAAAGATAATCCGAGTAAATACAAAACGCAGTTTTTAAATGATGAATTCATTGACTGAAGAGAAAAACAGTTATCCAAACCTACCAGGCCTTATGTGAAAAATTATTTCCCCCCTGCCCCTTGCAAAATCACGGAAGGCGCCTGATTACTGCCAGACAGGTTGAATCAAGAAATCTCTTAAATTAGAACCTGTCTGACAAAGTAAAGCAGGCTGAAAGATCTCAAAACGCCATGCAAACAAAGTTATTAACATGTATCAGTCTGGAAAGCGTTACGACACCCTTTCTAAGTTTTTGGGACTCCAGTGAACCACTCTGAACGGTGCTGAACTTTCACAGGAGCTGATTGAAATTACTCCAAGAGCATGACGACGATTCATCCAGGGGCTCATAAAAGAACCAGAAGAACATCTAAAAGACCTGCAGGCCTCGCTCTCCTCAGTTAAGGTCAGTGTTCAGGATTCAACAATAAGAAAGAGACTGGGGGCAAAAATGGCATCATGGGAAAAATAAGAGGTGAAAGTCACTGCTGACCAAAAACAACATAAAGACTCGTCTCACATTTGACAAAAAAAAAAACAAACAAAAAAAAAACATCTTGATTATCCTCAAGGCTTTTGAGACAAAAGTTTAACTTTTTGGAAAGTCAGAATGCTGTAAAACTAACGGTACGTTTCATAAAAAGAACATCGTAAAAACAGTCACACATGGTGGTGGTAAGTGAGGGAACCATGAAAATCCGGAATATTTAAAGTTGAGATATTTAAACAGGCCTTCATGGTTGAAAAGCCTCCAATGCGCCTGAATTTAAACAATTCTGCAAAGAAAAGCGGGACAAAATTCCTCCACACGAGGTGAAAGACTCAACACCAGCCATCACAAACACCTGACTGCAGCTGTTTTCCTCCAAGGCAGGTACAACCAGTTATTAGGTTTAGGGACAAATACTTTTCCACATAGGGGCAGGTAGGTTTGCTCAGCTTTCTTCACCTTAATAAATGAAATCTTTATTGAAAAAATGCATTTTGTGTTTTACTCTGGTTATCTTTGTGGAATGTTTGATCCCAATTATTTATGTGTGACAAATATGCAAAAACAATCAAGAAGGGGCAAATACTTTTTTTTACAGATATTAAATACTACTATACACACAATTATGACGAAACACACACACACAAAATACATAACACTTATTATGCACATAATTCTTATTATTATACGATACACAAAAATATTAAACTGTGTGTGTGTTTGTGTACCTGACCATGGGGGACCCTGATTGGTTGAGAGCTTTAAACGTGAGGAAGCGATCGCGTGCTCTCATCCTCGGTCGATAAAAACGCAGCAGTCCATCGAACTGCCTCAGAGAAATTCCATCCGGTCTCTAAAACACACACACACACAAAATCAATCAACATTATTTTTAGTACAAATTAAACTGTGGTTAAACTGAGATTTTGTGTGTGTGTGTGTGTGTGTGTGTGTTCACCTGGCGGCTAACCAGCAGTTGGAAGGCGTGTTCGATGGCGGAGCGTTTGTGTAAGAGAAGAGACTTGAACTTGACTTTCTCTACACCGTTGAACGTGTCGAACACCACAGCCAGGAGCTTCACACCATCAAAACAATTTAAAAAAATGTATATAAAAGCTGCTTTATCAGTCACACTCTAGCTCCCTCTACTGGTATCCTTAAAAAACACACTCATTCTATTCTATTATACAATATTATTTCCAAATTGATCCTGACTGAGGAGATCTTTAAGGACTATACATGTATGTGCGTGCGTGTGTGTGTGTGCGCATGTGTGGGGTGAAGGTGAACTGACGAGGTTCATGATGAAGTAGAGCTCGATGGAGAGATAAACGATGAAGAAGATGCAGGACCAGCGATTCCGCGAGTAAGCCGGCATCATCACGTCCGGGAAACTGGCACAAAACATACACACCGTTTATAAACACACACGGCGAAGAGATTTTAAAAGATTTTTTAAAAATACAAAAAAAAACAGAACACACACACTTACTTTGCAGTAGTGAGCAAAACGAACAAACTCACTATACTGTCCTCCAGCGTTTTAAAGTACTGCAGAGAGAAGGGGGGGGGGGGGGTTATTACGGTAAAGGAGTGTAAAGTATAACTGAAGTCATGGGGTTGCTGCAGCGCCACCAGCTGGCCGTGCAGGACGGAGAGCAATCCAGCAAATGACCGACTGTTTTGTTTTGCGTGTGTGTGTGTGTGTGTGTGTCTCAAACCCACATGGTCGGCCGGGTTGTTGGAGAACAGACAGAAGCCGAGGATGGCGAAGATGACCATGAAGAAGAGCAGCAGGAGGAGGATGTCGATGAACGGCGGGAGCGACTGGAAAATCTGGCGCAGGTTCCTTAAAAAAAAAAAAACGAAACAGGGTGCCAATAATTATGAACAGCCCATGACGAATTTAAACGCATCTTTTTAACATGTTTACGTGATGCAAAAGGCAGCTCGACGCGTGCACAGTGGCATAACAACATCATTACCAGTCACGGCAGTGACGTCATAATTATTCGCGTTTCCTGCGCTCCGATTGGCTTACCTACGCACGGCACCGCAGTACCGGCAGTCGACGAGGAAGATGGGTCTGAGGGCTCGGGTCACGCGCAGGTGAGACGTCTGTCTCACTAACACTACGATCGCCTCGACGAACTGGATCAGCAGCACGCTCGTCTGACGGCACGCGCACACACACAAACAGTATTTATATTCATCAACCAAACACGAGATAAATACCCGTTAAACAGCGCTCTGGTTGGAGTCGCATCAACACGCACCTTCACCATGGTCCTCTTGTGCCGTATGAACGCGTGAAAGCCGAGCCAGCGGAGCTTCATGCACAGCTCGAACGCCACCATCACCAACGCCAAGAGCTCCAGCGTCGCATGAACCTGTGTGTGTGGGGGGGGGGGGGGGGGGGGGGGGGTGTATGGGATGGGGATAACACATTGGAAGATGTCTAACACCATATAAGGAACTGTAGATAGATGTATACACAACTGCTTCATTGCAATACATAACTGAATTGATTTCCCCCCCATCCTTATGTAGTACTTTATATAAGGTACCAACAAACTAACTACACCTTTGATAAAAAGTAAAGGTACTAAAGACTAAAAGTACTTACATACTAATAATCATAAAAGAGTCGTGTTAAAATTATTAAAGTTCTGTTTAGAAAAATAACACGTTTATGGTAGTACCATTAAAATGTACAAAGAGTACTCTGTAAAGGCACTGGAAGTACTTATGTGTGCTGTACAAATACGCCGAAACACCTTTAACACTCTGTAAAAGCTTCAACTCGAACATGCTACAAGTACTTACTTGGGATATAAAGTACGGTCATATTTTTCAGTACTAACAGCGCTTGATAAATGCTACATATAATAGTGCGGGAAACATAAAAGTACTTCTGAACGAAAACTACCTGAAGTACCCTGAGTACTTTAGTAGCAATGTGCTTGTAGGGCTACTATGTGTTACTTTAGGTATGTTTGTACGAAAATAAACAACAAATTCCTGAGTTAAAGTTTTGTACTCTTATATATTTGAACACACACACGTACGTAGACGTCGAGTCGGAGCGGGGGAACAGCCGGAGCCTCGGACAGTGAGAGCAGCAGGAGCAGCATTCCGGTCACCAGCTCCATCAGGTAGAACAGGTGATTGTGGACGAACAGGTAGGCACTGAGCGCGCGGGGGTTCCGCGGGTGTGTGTAAAACTTATCATTATTCTCCCCTTCCTAACAGAACACACACACACACACACACACACACACACACACACACACACACACACTTCCATTAACACTGGAATAAGTGAGTTCTCAGACTATACGCGTGTGTGTGTGTGTCAGGGTACCTGTAGATATATAGCTGCTTCCTGATAGTTCATCTCCCAGCTCTGCCTCAAGGAATTGGGGCAGGTGGAGTCCGGGGCTGTGGGGTTGCTCATGTTGCTTAGAGCATCGTAGGTCCCAACTCCATCTGGAACAAGAGCACACAGAGTGACTGAGGGAGAAGTAACAGTGAAAACACACATACACACACACACACACTTTGTGGTGCTTCTGATCAAGCTACTCGAGTGAAGAGATGAGTGAAGTTGAACATCAACCCCCGTCCCTGGTCTGGAAACCGTCCTTGTACCTTGCCAAGCTTCATCGTGTCGCTCAAACACTGTCACTGTTCTGTCGTCATGTACCGGGACCCCATCCTCACCACCCTGTCCTCATGTACCGTGACTCCATCCTCACCACCCTGTCCTCATGTACCGTGACTCCATCCTCACCACCCTGTCCTCATGTACCGTGACCCCATCCTCACCACCCTGTCCTCATGTACCGTGACTCCATCCTCACCACCCTGTCCTCATGTACCGTGACCCCATCCTCACCACCCTGTCCTTCATGTACCGTGACCCCATCCTCACCACCCTGTCCTCATGTACCGTGACCCCATCCTCACCACCCTGTCCTTCATGTACCTCAACCCCATCCTCACCACCCTGTCCTCATGTACCGTGACTCCATCCTCACCACCCTGTCCTCATGTACCGTGACTCCATCCTCACCACCCTGTCCTCATGTACCGTGACTCCATCCTCACCACCCTGTCCTCATGTACCGTGACCCCATCCTCACCACCCTGTCCTCATGTACCGTGACCCCATCCTCACCACCCTGTCCTCATGTACCGTGACTCCATCCTCACCACCCTGTCCTCATGTACCGTGACCCCATCCTCACCACCCTGTCCTCATGTACCGTGACCCCATCCTCACCACCCTGTCCTTCATGTACCTCAACCCCATCCTCACCACCCTGTCCTCATGTACCGTGACCCCATCCTCACCACCCTGTCCTTCATGTACCTCAACCCCATCCTCACCACCCTGTCCTCATGTACCGTGACCCCATCCTCACCACCCTGTCCTCATGTACCGTGACCCCATCCTCACCACCCTGTCCTCATGTACCGTGACCCCATCCTCACCACCCTGTCCTCATGTACCGTGACTCCATCCTCACCACCCTGTCCTCATGTACCGTGACTCCATCCTCAGCACCCTGTCCTCATGCACCGTGACCCCATCCTCACCCCACTGTCCTCATGTACCGTGACCCCATCCTCACCACCCTGTCCTTCATGTACCTCAACCCCATCCTCACCACCCTGTCCTCATGTACCGTGACTCCATCCTCACCACCCTGTCCTCATGTACCGTGACTCCATCCTCACCACCCTGTCCTCATGCACCGTGACCCCATCCTCACCCCACTGTCCTCATGTACCGTGACCCCATCCTCACCACCCTGTCCTTCATGTACCTCAACCCCATCCTCACCACCCTGTCCTCATGTACCGTGACTCCATCCTCACCACCCTGTCCTCATGTACCGTGACTCCATCCTCACCACCCTGTCCTCATGTACCGTGACTCCATCCTCACCACCCTGTCCTCATGTACCGTGACTCCATCCTCACCACCCTGTCCTCATGTACCGTGACCCCATCCTCACCACCCTGTCCTCATGTACCGTGACTCCATCCTCACCACCCTGTCCTCATGTACCGTGACCCCATCCTCACCACCCTGTCCTCATGTACCGTGACCCCATCCTCACCACCCTGTCCTTCATGTACCTCAACCCCATCCTCACCACCCTGTCCTCATGTACCGTGACCCCATCCTCACCACCCTGTCCTTCATGTACCTCAACCCCATCCTCACCACCCTGTCCTCATGTACCGTGACCCCATCCTCACCACCCTGTCCTCATGTACCGTGACCCCATCCTCACCACCCTGTCCTCATGTACCGTGACCCCATCCTCACCACCCTGTCCTCATGTACCGTGACTCCATCCTCACCACCCTGTCCTCATGTACCGTGACCCCATCCTCACCACCCTGTCCTCATGCACCGTGACCCCATCCTCACCCCACTGTCCTCATGTACCGTGACCCCATCCTCACCACCCTGTCCTTCATGTACCTCAACCCCATCCTCACCACCCTGTCCTCATGTACCGTGACTCCATCCTCACCACCCTGTCCTCATGTACCGTGACTCCATCCTCACCACCCTGTCCTCATGTACCGTGACTCCATCCTCACCACCCTGTCCTCATGTACCGTGACTCCATCCTCACCACCCTGTCCTCATGTACCGTGACTCCATCCTCACCACCCTGTCCTCATGTACCGTGACCCCATCCTCACCACCCTGTCCTCATGTACCGTGACCCCATCCTCACCACCCTGTCCTCATGTACCGTGACCCCATCCTCACCACCCTGTCCTCATGTACCGTGACCCCATCCTCACCACCCTGTCCTCATGTACCTCAACCCCATCCTCACCACCCTGTCCTCATGTACCGTGACTCCATCCTCACCACCCTGT
>CM060130.1:17574465-17641965 GCA_030522415.1 Channallabes apus
TCCCCGTCTGACATCCTGCAGCTCTCTGTACTCACTCTAAATCAACCTGATCACATCTGATCTCTCTCTCTCTCACACTCACACACACACACACACACACTCTCTCTCTCTCTCTCTCTCTCTCTCTCACACACTCACTCTCTCACACACACCCTGTAAACTAAACGTCCTGCATCAAGCCTGAGCATGTTATTGATCCTGTCTCAAAGTTACACCACTAAATCCTCGAAGAACTTGTCTCTCATTTCCTCTTACAGCTGACCACAGATCGGTTCCCAGTCTTACACACTTACACACACACAGCTGTTCAGTTAGTAATGATACACTTCCGCTAGTCTGTATTTACACTGAGCCGGATAGAGAAACTAACAGTATACGGACATGCTAGCTAACTTATAACAATAACGGCGACACAGCGGTCATGTCCTGAAACCCGCTTTCCTTATGCACAGTGTCCCTATGTAGTGTACATGGTGTGTTATTTACAACGCTGTGGGCTAGTGCGCACGGGGAGGGAACACGCCGACAGATCGGACGCAGCGAATCAACTTTACGACAGCGGGTTTACGACAGTGCCGCAAAACAACTACGTCAATGACGTATAGTAGGAGAGAGAACTTCCACAGAATTGGTGTTCTGTTTCTAATACACCACAGCTGTGGACAAAAGTTTAAAAAATCACGCAAATGTTAATTTTCACGTAGTTTAATGCTTCGGTGTTTTTAGATATTTTTGTCAGATGTTACTAGAGTATTCTGAAGTATAATTACAAGCATTTCATAAGTGTCAAAGGCTTTTATTGACACTTATATTAAGTTTGTATAAAGAGTCAGTATTTGCAGTGTTGATCTTCTTTTTCACTGACATGCTGTCAATCAACTTCTGGGCCACATCCTGACTGAAGGAGCTCTTTTTTACATAATCAATGCTTGTCACAATTTCTGTGTTTTTGTTTGTGCACCCGCCTGTTAATGATGAACCCCAAGTTCTCAATGAAATTTCCTGGACATGGACCTGAAATGTCCATATTTTGTTCCCTGAGACACTTAGTTATCATGCTGAAAAAAGCATTGTTCATCACCAAAACACAGGAATGTCAGGGAGAATGAAAGTTATCATTACTTTTATAACAAGTAAAAAGTTTTCACTACTGGAATATGGGAATAATAACACAAAAAATTTTAACTCTAAAAATTAGGATATTATTATTCATTCATCTTCTATACCGCTTTATCCTGTATTTGGGTCGCGGGGACCTGGAGCCTATCCCATGAGACTCAGGGCACGAGGCAGGGTACACCCTGGACAGCGTGCCAATCCATCGCAGAGCACACACACACACACACACACTCATTCACACACTATGGTCAATTTGGGAACGCCAATTAGCCTAATCTGCATATCTTTGGACTGTGGGAGGAAACCGGAGTAGATATTATTATTATTATTATTATTATTATTGGTCACAGAAACAACTGAAAACAACAATAAATACACGATTGTGTGTATCTGTAATATTTCTTTGCCTGTGTGACCCATTTTTAAATTTTTTGCTCAGACATGTTTGTATAGTTGGTAAAAATGTGTATTAAATTCAGGTCATTATGTTGCCTATTTTGTGCAGAAAAAAAGATGATGTCACTGTAATACACAATCAACAAACAAAAAAACAACAGGAAAACAAATAACGGCTAACATGCTGTGAGCTTTATGGGGCATTTATATGCATGATTGGAGGATTGTACTGTATATTAATTTGATTAGATTAGATTAGATTAGATTATTGTCACTGCACATGTTGTGGTACAAAGCAACAATATACAGTTAATATTTAACCAGAAATGTATTTGTTGCTGTGCAGAATAATTTGTGTATGTAGTTTGCTTATGTAAACAGGAAGTTCAGTTCCTGTTTACATGAGTTCAGGAAGGTGGGTATTGATTACCATCAGCAATAATTTGCATGTGTAAACAATATATAAGCGGTCATATGTGGCCAGGGGTAGCTCAGTGGTTAAGGCATTGGACTACGGTTCGGAAGATCCCACGGTCAAAACCCCACAACCACCAAGTTGCCACTGTTGGGCCCTTGAGCAAGGCACTTAACCCTCAACTGCTCAGATGTGTAATGAGATACAAATGTAAGTCGCTCTGGATAAGAGCGTCTGCCAAATGTGTGTATTAATACCCCTGTATTAACTGTTTAACTGTGTGTGTGTGTGTGTGTGTGTGTGTAAAATCATCTATAAGCAACACGACTAACATTTAAAAACTGTCACACAAAATACTGGGTGAAGGCAAAACAAACTGTCAGCTTGATTGACAGCTCAAACGACCAATCACATCACAGTATGAGGAGAAGGCGGGGCTAAGACACACACACTGTGCGCGCGAGAATAAAGAAGTTGTTTAATTTGTCTTTCGCTTCTCTTTATAACACAAAACATCATCCGGAATATCTAACCATTTTATGTTTATGTTTTCTGACTGGAAATTTTAGCTAAACTAACTCAATACGCTCTCTTTCGTCCTTTCCGTTTCTCACTTCCTGTACTCCCGGAGTGATCTCATACCAGTCACGTGATTTGAGGCGAGCTTTTAAGGCTTGAGAGGACAGTCGCCATGGCAACGCACACAAACCCGAGCGTCACTTCATACTGCGAGTAAACTTTATAAATAGGTGCGTAGAAAAGTCTACAAAGTGTGTGTTTATGTTTAAGACGATTTTGCACAGAGGAAGCGGTGAGTAAAATATTCATTTAAAAACATTAAAACATTGTACACTTCATGTTTATTTTGTTTGTTTGTTTGTTTAATGTATTAGTATTTTTATTATCATGAAATATTTTCCTATATAATATGTAGCACTTTTATACAAAAGAAAAAATACATGAAAACTGTTTATTTATTTATTTATTTTCAAACAATTTCTGGAGGTTATATTAAGGTGAACTTTTGTATTGTGAAACGCATTGTGCCATAGGAAATAAAGTAAATGCAGATAATCCGTTCCAGCCACCCAATAACTTTACTAATATTACCAATTTCCAACACTAAAAAATTAAATATGAAATAAATAAACATTAAACCTCACTTAACCTTAATTTATGCTTCCTGTTGGTTAAAAACTAAATTGAAAGCGGCTCCCTTTTCTTCTTGCTGTCCTCCTTGATAACATTATTGAGACAGGTTCCTCGTCGCCCCCTGTTGGTCAGACCTCCCACTAGCGCTCGATTCCCCGAACCAACTCACATCGAACAAAATGGCCACCAGGAGCAGGAAGAAACTCGTGCCTCCAGAAGTCCAGTGCATCATTACCGTGCTGGACGAGTGCGTGCGCAAGATAGACGTTATATCGGTACTGCCGTGTGAGCTTGAACACCCCGGGAGCGTCCCTGAGGAGCTCGGGGACACAGCAGTCGAGTCGCTCAGGAATCACCTGCGACTGGCCCGGGAGCACGGCTCACTGCAGGACACGGACGCGGCGAAAGACGAGTCGATGGCGAGCGGTGTGCAGGACTCGTTAAGGGACTTCCTGCGCCATCTGAGGCCTCACATAGAGGAAGAGCCAGTGAAGACGGCACTACAAGGGGCGGGGCCGATCGCGGAAGAGGACCGGGAGGCTGTGCAGGCGCTGCGGGCGGGGCTACAGGAGTTCAGAGGCGTGCTAATGGAGCGCCTGATGGTCTCGTCCCGAGAGGAGCGGGAACGCAGGAGGCTCGGCGAGGACGTGAGAGAGAGACAGCAGCGTAACGTGAAGCTCCTCAGCAGGGTGGAGCAGGAAGTGAGAGCGGCAACTAAACACCGAGACGATGTGGTGAGGACCAGCCGCCAGTCTCTCTGTCTGTCTCTCGTTCTGTTGTCTTTCTCTTTCTGTCTTGTTTTTTCTCTCTCTCTCTAAATGTCTTTCTCATTTCATCTCTCTGTCTGTCTCTCTCTATCTGTCTTTCTGATTGTGTCTCTGTCTGTCTCGTTCTGTCTACCTGTCTTTGTCATACTGTCTCTCTTTCTGTCTCTCTCAGATCGGTAAGAAGGATGAAGCGATCCAGCGTATAAAAGTTTCCCTTCATCAGATGGAGAGAGAGTGGGAGGAGTTTGTGCAGTCGATGCAGAAGAAGGCGGAGCAGCAGCACCAATCAGATCTGAGGAACTCTGAGGTGAAGCAGCTCCGCCTCCAGGAGGAAGCCAATCAGCTACGAGCTCAGCTCGAAAACCTGGCAGCGCAGAATAGGGAGAGAAAGACGACCCTGAGAACGGTGTGTGTGTGTGTGTGTGAGTGTGTGTGTGTGAGTGGAGACTCCTTACACACGTCTTGTGAGTAGCAAAACCCACAAGTCACTTGTGGGGAATGATTTACTACCTACATACACACTTTACACATGACTCTGGGTAATGTTTCTCCGAGATGCGTGGAAGGAGTCTCCAGTGTCAGAAACCGGAACTCAGTAACACTGCGAGTGTGTTTGTTTTTTCGTTGTTGTTTAGTTGTTGTGTTTTGTGTTTGTTTCGCTCTGTAGAGGAACAGCAAGCTGGAGACGGAGATCGAAAACTGGATTCAGAAGTACGACACGGAGATGGGAGGGAAACAGGTCGGGATCTGCGTTCTTCCTGTTTATAAACCACACCCCATCCCATCCTACCCCACCCCACCTCAATCCCACCTAGTGCTCTGCAAACGAGCTTTAGCATAAATTACCTGTTAGCATCAAAACAAAGCACGTGATGTTGCGCAGGTGAAGCTGGAGCGTCTGACGCGGGCGTACGAGGAGGAGCGGGCGGAGCTGCAGCAGCTGCAGGAGCACTTCAGCGTGCTGGAGCTCGAGTACTCGCAGATCGTGGAGGAGCAACGGAGAGAGCGCGAGCGACGGGAGGAGGAGGAACGAGACAGAGTGACCAAGAGCCGAGCGGCCGTCGTCATCCAGGCGTTCTGGAGAGGATGGAGAGTCCGCAACGACATGAAGAAGAAGAGCAAGGGCAAGAAGGGCAAGAAGGGCAAAAGCAAGAAGGGGAAGTGAAGAAGACGACGTTTCTTACACCGCTTGAGCTCTGATTGGTCCGAAGGGATTCTTTAGGTCACTTGACAGGCTGTGTCAATTAATAATAAGTATCAATTATGAAAGAGCCTGAAGAGCTAAACACAGTGTGTGAAATCTACAACACTTTTATTTTTTTATTTAAAGATTAACGTGAACATGTGATCGATGTCTATCGAGAGGTTCAGACATTTGAACTTGCAGCAGGACGCACAGTGATGATGTCACAACTATAACCAACAATCATATATTTCAAAATAGAAACCAGACGGAGTGAATAATGAGCATTTTTATTTGAAATATAATCCTTCAAATGTAATACATGTAATGTTTATGATGATGTAGAATTTTCCTTTATTGATTTGTCAAATAAACAGAAAAACTGGGGTGCCTAGACTTTTGCACAGAAAGTGAATTCCCGGTGTTGATTTGTCTAAACAGGCAGAATGTAATAGTGCAGTGTGTGTGTGTGTGTGTGTGTGTGTGTTCACACTCCGTCACTCAGCCTGGACGATCTGCTGCTCCTGTCTGATCTCAGATGTGAGACGAGCTCGGCCCGATCGGCCATAAACACCCGAACCTACAACAACAACAACAATAACAGGTCTGATGGTGGCCATAGTGTGTGTGTGTGTGTGTGTGTGTGAGGTCCCTCACCCGGTCCAGCTGTTCCTCGGTGTCGTCCACACCAACACCCTCATCTCCGCCCGTGATGCCCCCAGTCATTTGATAAAGGTTAAGGGTCGCGACCTTCACCTGACTCAGCTGATGAGTGTCTGTCAATGCGGCTGCCTGCGTGTGCGTCCACGACGACTCCTGCAAGTCAATCAATCAATTAAAATAATGATCGTTACTGTTATTAGAAATATAGCGGTGATCAGCCGGGTCCAAGCACCAAGCTCCGCCCACAAGAACATGACGGGGGCAGTGATCCTAGAACATGGTGATGGTAATTTAGTGTGCAAAGTACCGTAGGTGGGTGGAGCTAAACAACTTCATGGAAGGACATAAGGTGTGCTATAGCGCCCTCTTTAGTCCAGTCAGGTTTACACTGAATAGAACCGTCATGATAATGGCGATGATGATGATTGGAAGGAGAATAAAAGAAGAGATGATGAAGATGGAGGAGAAGGAGAAAACGAAGATGAGGATGAATGAAAAGAAGAGGAAGAATAGATGATGATGAAGAAGGAGGAGAAGAAGAAGAAAATATGAAGCCATGGTGAGAAAGGAGAATAAAAAGAAGATGATGATGAAAGAAAAGAGGACGAAGATGAGATGATGAAGATAAAGAAGGAGGAGAAGACTTGATGATGATGATGAGGAGGAGGAGGAGATCAGATCAGTGCACCTGGGTGAGTGTGTGAGACAGGGCGTTGTCCAGCTCGGTCTGTAGCTGTGACAGCGTGTTGCTGTGCTGCAGTAAGACGGAGTTCTGCTCGCTCACGTAGCGTCTCAGCTCCGACCTGTCTCTGTCTCGCTGTCTCTCCATCTCGCTCTGTCGTCTCAGCAGCTGCTCTCGTGTCGACATCAGTGTCTCGAAGCGCGACACCAGCTGCCCCACATCCTCGAACTGAAACACAGAAACGCCACGCCCATGACACCAGTGTGTTTCTGCCCCAGGTGGTGGTCAGTCAGGTGACTCCTCTTGGTCAGGTGACTCCTCTTGGTCAGGTGACTCCTGTCGGTCAGGTGACTCACCTTTGTGCCCGTCTTCAGGACGGTGTGTAAGAACTCGCTGTAAACTCTGAAGCGCTCGACTCTTTCCTCCAGTTTCTCCTTTTTCACCAGCAGGGCAGCGATGTCTGTGTGTAACCGCTCCAGCTCTCGCTCTCGCTCTCGCAGCACGGCTCGCTCTGACTCCGCCTTCTTCTCACCTCTCGCTCGCTTAGCATCGTTCTCCTGAGAGAGAGAGAGAGAGAATTTACTCAGTCATTATGGATCTAAAGGACTGATAGAAAAACAGACAGACAGATAAATTAAGACATAGACAGATATAAAGCGAGCCAGACAGACAGTCAGACAGACAGACAGTCAGACAGAGAGACAGACAGAAGCACAGAGACAGAGAGACACTTACTTTGAGAAATTTGTCGAATTTGAGTAAAGAGTCTTTAAGATTTTCTTCTTTCGTCTTCAGCTCCTCTCTTCTCTGTCTCACACTCTGTCTCTTTACCTCAAACTCCTTCACACACACACACACACACACACACGTATAAATGAGCTGATGATTTATGTGTAACTGTGTGTGTGTGTGTGTGTGTGTTACCTGTCTCTGTGTCCACAACACACCGTCCACATGTTTCATGTGTCTGCGCTTCTCCAGCAGGCGTGTGACTCCTGAACACACATCCTCCTCCTGCACACTAACATTCCTTTAACACACACACACACACACACACACACACACACACACTGTTGTTAATAATTAAGAAAGCTCAATTAAAAGAGAAAATCAGGACAGAGAATGAAATGGAGAAGACGAGCAGGACATCAGGAGACATCACGAGCACTTCAACTAAATATAAAACACAAAACATGAGCAAGTAATAAAAGGTTCAACACTGAGGATGAAAAAATGCAAAAACAGAGAAGAATTACAATAATAAAAATGTAAACAAGATGAAAGTGAGGCAGAAACGAGGGGACGGAGGGACGAGGAGAGACACGAGATAAAGAGAAATCAAAAACAGACAGAGATGAGGATCATAAAACAAAAAGGTGGAATAAAGAGAATTTGTGATCAATTTAAAGATATTTTTTATTAATGTAGAAAACACGAACTAAAAAAACGAATCCATTTACATAAGAAATATAAAAACAGGATGTTTGAGTTCACACATCGATAAAGTTAGAGATTAAAAAGACTAATTAAAATTGCTTAAATGAAAAGAGTAATTTACTGAGTCTCTTTAATCTAATCACATGACCGACTTGATTGAGAATAAATCATTAATCATAAGATATAATACTGTTTATTATCTCAGATCAAAACTTGTTATTTTATTACTATTTTGCTGGAATTTCTCTCAGGAGGAGACAAACTGAACTCTGTCCTTCACGCTTCACTGTGTGTGTGTGTGTGTGTGTGTGTGTGTGTGTGTGTGTGTGTGTGTCCAGAACTTACACATAAACTTCACTTCTGTAAGTTAAACACAGATTAATAGTGAACATCACTTACTCTTTTAGATGTTCCTCAAAAACAGTCCTGATGCGCTCCTCCAGATCCACACTCATCCTCTCTCTCTCTCTCACACACACACACACACAGTCCTGTTTCAGGGAAACTTCACACGCTTCTCTATTATTTCTTGTTGTCGTTTCCATGGAAACCTGAACCATTCATGTGTTTTTTTGCCCTCTTGTGGTGAGAAAGTGCAGAGCCACATGGATAGACAGATTAAGATGCACAAACATAGGATAAAAAGTTTAAAGAATAAACCTAATTATGGAGAAAATAGCAAAAATATAATAAAGAGTATGAAAATAAAAATAAATAAGTAGATTGTTCAATTCAGGTGAGACATTAAAGCAGTTGAAATGGACTTGAGAATTACAAAGAAAAAAATATAAACGGAAAAATATCAAACAAAATTAGGAAAACAAATAATTCAAGTAGCGTGTTTAGTTTAATTTAATTTAACGGATTAAATTTACCTAAATTGTATTGTTTAAATAATTATATTATTTATTTATTTTTCTTCCTGGAAATTCCAAGCTGTAAAATCTACAAACCGGATTCCAAAAAAGTTGGGACACTAAACAAATTGTGAATAAAAACTGAATGCAATGATGTGGAGATGGCAAATGTCAATATTTTATTCAGAATAGAACATAAATCACTGAACAAAAGTTTAATCCGAGAAAATGTATCATTTTAAAGGAAAAATATGTTGATTACAAATTTCACGGTGTCAACAAATCCCAAAAAAGTTGGGACAAGTAGCAATAAGAGGCTGGAAAAAGTAAATTTGAGCATAACGAAGAGCTGGAAGACCAATTAACAGTAATTAGGTTAATTGGCAACATGATTGGGTATAAAAAGAGCTTCACAGAGTGGCAGTGTCTCTCAGAAGCCCAGATGGGTAGAGGATCACCAATTCCCACAATGTTGCGCAGAAAGATAGTGGAGCAATATCAGAAAGCTGTTACCCAGCGAAAAATTGCAGACTTTGCAGTTATCATCATCAACTGTGCATAATATCATCCGAAGATTCAGAGAATCTGGAACAATCTCTGTGCGTAAGGGTCAAGGGCGTAAAACCATACTGGATGCCCGTGATCTCCGGGCCCTTAAACGACACTGCACCACAAACAGGAATGCTACTGTAAAGGAAATCACAGAATGGGCTCAGGAATACTTCCAGAAACCATCGTCAGTGAACACAATCCACCGTGCCATCCGCCGTCGCCAGCTGAAACTCTACAGTGCAAAGAAGAAGCCATTTCTAAGCAAGATCCACAAGCACAGGCGTTTTCATTGGGCCAGGGACCATTTAAAATGGAGTGTGGCAAAATGGAAGACTGTTCTGTGGTCAGACGAGTCACGCTTCGAAGTTCTTGTTGGAAATGTGGGACGCCATGTCATCCGGACCAAAGAGGACAAGGACAACCCAAGTTGTTATCAACGCTCAGTTCAGAAGCCTGCATCTCTGATGGTATGGGGTTGCATGAGTGCGTGTGGCATGGGCAGCTTGCATGTCTGGAAAGGCACCATCAATGCAGAAAAATATATTCAGGTTCTAGAACAACATCTGCTCCCATCCAGATGTCATCTCTTTCAGGGAAGACCCTGCATTTTTCAACAAGATAATGCCAGAGCACATTCTGCATCAATCACAACATCATGGCTGCGTAGGAGAAGGATCCAGGTACTGAAATGGCCAGTCTGCAGTCCAGATCTTTCCCCTATAGAGAACATTTGGCGCATCATAAAGAGGAAGGTGCGACAAAGAAGGCCCAAGACGATTGAACAGTTAGAGGCCTGTATTAGACAAGAATGGGAGAGCATTCCTATTTCTAAACTTGAGAAACTGGTCTCCTCGGTCCCCAGACGACTGTTGAGTGTTGTAAGAAGAAGGGGAGATGCCACACAGTGGTGAAAATGGCCTTGTCCCAACTTTTTTGGGATTTGTTGACACCATGACATTTTGATTCACCATATTTTTCCCTTAAAATGATACATTTTCTCAGTTTAAACTTTTGTTCCGTGATTTATGTTCTATTCTGAATAAAATATTGACATTTGCCATCTCCACATCATTGCATTCAGTTTTTATTCACAATTTGTTTAGTGTCCCAACTTTTTTGGAATCCGGTTTGTACTATAAACACTTTCTCTTCTTATTTCTTTACAAGTTAATTCAAATAAAAATTTAAGATAAACAAAATATATATATGTTTATATATGTCCAACAATTTATTTCATTTAAATGTGTTTAGAGCCTTTAATGGATTCCTTCATGTAAATAACCTTCTCACAAACTGGTCTAATGATTTCCATTAAACTGGTTTCACAATATTTTTGTCGAATTGAAAGTTTACGTCAGTTACTAAACATCACCTTCTTGAGATGATCACAGTCAGAATAAAATTATTACAGAACTTCACTTCACTTAAGGAGATTTATTTATTTATGTATTTTCAGCAGAGATCCAAGCTCACGTGATTTAATTGTGAACGTATTTATAAATCCACAACAGAGAGATCAGACACACATATCAACATATACTGAGTTTTATGGGACATCTATAAACGTCCTATTAAAATTTCCACAAAATAAAAGCCTAGAAATAAAGGTATCAGCATCCTACAGCGTACGAACACACCCCCTTACAAATGTTGGAAATTCATAATATTGGTAATATTTTTTGGGCGGCTGGAACGGATTATCTGCAGTTACATTATTTCCTACAGGATAATGTGTTCCACAATACGACATTTCACCTTGAGAACTCGCCTCTGGATGGGATTAAATTCTTGTACCGCTGTAGTAGGATTAATAATAACAAGCAGGATACTTGTCCAGGAGGCAGAGAGTGTGTTCATGTTGTAACTTCATATTGATGCTCATTACTATTGAGAGAGAGAGAGAGAGAGAGAGAGAGAGAGAGGTCATGTGACTTAGAGAAATGGACTGAAACGTACTGGATTGTGTTGAGCTCAGGGCGCGGTGTCGTTACAGGAATGCTGCCGATTAGCTGAGATCACATCGATCTCACAAACACACAGGGAGCCCATTAGAGAGAGAGTTAAACAAGTGTGTGTGAGTGTGTGTGTGTGTGTGTGTGGAGGGTAGAGTAATGATGCATGGATTTAATTACCAGCTAATTCGTTTGCTTGGAATCTTCAGTAGTTTAGCGACACGTCTGACGGAGACGCTAGTGACGTGTCTTTACGGCGTCCCTTCCAGACTTAGCTGTTTGCTACTAAGCTAAACTGTTAGCCTCACTGTTCACTGAGTGTACGGTGTAATGAAATGTTCTGTGCGTTACCCTGTTAGCATGAGGACATGGTGTACAGGCTTCCTCAGCACAGTAGAGTACAAATGAGCGCTAGATCTCTGACCGCTTCAACTGACTGATCTCACGACGTTTCCCCGGACAGACAGAAGCGGTCACGGCGCTTGGTAAAAGTCCAGCTCGGTTTCAGAGAAGCCGTGATGGCATCCAGTCAGTTCAGCCGATTTACATCTCGCTCGACTGTCTGTGTCACAGCCATAAAGTCTCGTTTGGGTTAAATGGGTTAAATGGGGCTCTCTGAGATGCGTGGGCTAATGAGATTACAGGCTAATCTGAGCCGTGTTTAGCGATGTGTGTGTTAGCCTTCAGACCGCCGCTGTAATAGCAAAGACGTTCAGTTCGAGCCAAATTGCGCTATTAGCTGAGAGAGAGGCCACTCAGGCCGTAATTAAGGGTTAGGCTCGATGGGGAAGTCCGCCCCGGGGTCAGGTTTGGACAGATTTAGTAGTGCTTTCAAGTCAGACAGGAGATTTACAGTAGCGTGAAACGACACCGCGCACCATTCCAGTAAGCCGAGCGGGGAGAAACGAACGAGAAACGTCACACTAAAATGAAATTAAATTAAAATAGCAGTGCTCTGATTAGTGCGCTGATTTAAGCATCGACATTTGAACAGCGCTGAACTTTCCCTTCCTTTTTCCTGCTACGTTAGCGAGACCTCACGCTGCTTAGCTTCAGGAGCGCTTTTTCTCATTTCAAATAAAAGGAATTCTTTTAAATATTCTCTGATTTATTGTTCTGTATTTTTTAAATAATTGTTTAAACTCAACAGTTAAAATCGATAACTACATTGTTTTAACTTTAAAGAGTTTTAATGGTGATAACTGGTTTACTGTCAAAATGAAACAGGAATCAGACGGAACTTCTCACCTTTATTTATCCACACAAACACCACAGGACACGTCGAGTGTGTAAAGGAAAAATCATGTATTAAATTAAACAGTTTAAAACAGAGTACAATAGTTAATAGTAAATATATATCCTAAATATTTAAAGTGACACAATAAAGAGACAGAATCCTATCGCAGTATATTATTGTCGAAGATATTTTTCTCGCGCACACAAAAATAAAAAAACCTTGATTCTATCATTTATTGTCATACATAAGTACATAAGGTTGTATGATTTGTCTAACGGATCAGTTCTCTCTCATTATTATTATTATTATTACTGATTCGTTTCAGAACATGGAATCATTTAGACGTGATTCAGAGATTCATTGCTGTTAAAGGCATCTGTTGATGATGGGGTGTGGCCTCTGTCACAGTTAGTTTCAATAAAGTAGGCGTGGCCCCTGTAGGTGTCAGTCTCAGTGAAGTGGGTGTGGCCTCTCTCACAATTCAGTTTAATGAACTGGGTGTGGCCTCTGTCACAGTTAGTTTCAATGAAGTAGGCGTGGCCTCTGTGGGTGTCGGTCTCTATAAAGTAGGCGTAGCCTCTGTGGCTGTCCGTCTCGGTGAACTAGGTGGGACGTGTCTCCCAGTCAGTTCCAGTGAACTAGGCGTGGTCTCTCTTACAGTTAGTTTCACGGACATACAGTAGGTGTGGCCTCTGCCATGGTTAGTTTCAATGAAGTAGGCGTGGCCTCTGTATCTGTCAGTTTTAGTGAAGTAGGCGTGCCCTCTCACATTCAGTTTCAGTGAAGTACCTGAAGTGAAGTCTCTCTGAGGTGGGCGGAGCCTCTGTAACTGTCAGTCTCAGTAGAGTAGGTGTGGCCTCTGGAGCTGTCAGTCTTACTAATCCTATGTGTCTCCTATGGGCTTTTATGAATAAATAGGAGACAGCAGTAAAAGGTGGCATGGGTTCTGTGTCCTTTAACTCCAGAAAAGTAGGTGTGGCCTATGCATTTGTCAGTAATGGAAATGGGGTCATGACTTTTGAACCTGTCAGTTATGAAAAAGGAGGTGTGGCTTCTGTACCAATCAGTTACCTTTAAATCTCTCCAAGTTGTTAGCGTACAATACTAACTTCTCTGTTATAGAGAAACTCACCTCAGGTTACTTCATCATGTCAAAAACCACACTCAGTTCCCACCCCACTTCGTGTACAGAGTGTAATCAGGCATCGCGCTATGTGGCTGCATGCCTGGTTCACAGGTGTATTGTGGGTAGATGTCCTGGTTAACACCTGGGGTGGAGTACGGAGCCCCGTCTGCTTCCCGAGAGGACGTAAATGATGAATATGTTGGGCACTCGGGGTAAGATTCCCACATGACCCCGGCGTACATACACGGCTGGCACTGCGCTGACTCCGCCCTGTAGGGGGCTCCGTTACTCAACCCAGCCTCCATATGATAGGACAGGAGGTGAGAGGAAGAGACAGTTTTGGTGAAATTTTGGTGGTCTTCTGGTGTAGGGGTGTGTTTTCCTACGAGGACAAGAGAACATGGTTGAAGCATCTACAAAAAAAGTTTCTGCAATGATGTGTGAAGTTGTTTTTACCTGGAGGATGTGGGCCGTTGAAGTCGGACATGAGGGCGGGGTTAACTGTGTAGGGCGTGGCTGAATCGGCTCTCGGGCGAACTGTTGTTCTTGGTACCAGTGGGTATTCCCTACTATAGAGTGAAGGACATAAGGAGTGTATCAGAGACGTGAAAGAGACGAAAGACAAAAAGCAGGACATATGGTGTCAACTGTTCAACTGTACAGTGTGTGTGTGTGTGTGTGTGTTAAATGTTCGTCACACCTCTGTGCGCAAGATATCCGAAGCATATCGATGTCTTCATTACCGCGGAAACCTTTAGCAAACGGATTATTCTCAATCTTCAGCTGAGTGATCTAAAGGACAGGAAGATGGAAAATATGAATCCCCTGTCCATTGTCTTTATCCATGTCTTTGTGTGTGTTTTCTCACTTCGTGGTTCTGGTAGGACGTGACGGCGATGAAGGTGGTCTCAGGGAACGAGTGTGTACAGAACACGGTGCTGGTGGAACCCAACCCGTTCTTCTCATCAGCCTTCACTATGTGTAGCCGCGGCTGGTATTTATGCATGGAGTTTAATATGATCTGTAACACACATATGAACAGCGTTTACTCATCATTCCATCCATCTATTCAACTATCCATTGGCTATATCATGAACACATCCATTAGTTCAAGTATAGTGTCTATCCATCTATCACCTAAATCATTCATCTACCCATTTATCTATCTTTCTTGCCAATAAAATTCTCATCCATTCATCCATATATCCATCCATTGATTAAACTTCTATCTCTTAACAGATCTGTTTAGAAGACAAGCCTTTATTTGTCACATATCACAGCTTGTAAAGGGTCAGGATCAGCCCTGGAGCAGACAGCACGCTCTTAGAGGACATCTGCATGCATGGCATCGCCTGAACATCCGACCTCAGAGCCCCACCCATCTGAGCCACCACACTGTCTTCAACCATCTACCTACATCATCTGATATTCAGTCAGGTGTTGAAGGCGTAACAGTGACAGAAGGTCAGTCGTTGCTCAGCACTCACATGGCCGAAGGTGTCAAGGTGGTTGTTGGTCAGTTTGAGTTTTTGGAAGGAGACGAGTTGTTTGGTCCAGTGAGCTCCAGGTGCGGGAGAGTCCGGATGAACATACAGTTGACCCGGAATAGGTGGATCTGCTTTCCCACTCACTGACCTGAGAGAGAAAGAGAGAGAGAGCTCTTTAAATGTTTTTTTAAAAGAAACATAGCAAAAACAAGACAAAAAAAACAACAACGGACTATCCACTGGGCCATTAATCTGTCCATAATTCTCTTAATTTACCTAAAGTATCTAATCCTTCATCCATCTATCTGTCCATCCATCCACTCATGTACACTATATTACCAAATGTATTCGCATAGGGTTTAATATGATGTTGGCCCTTTACAGCTATAACAGCTTCAACAGTTCTGGGAAGTCTTTACACAAGGTACGCAGTCATATTGGAACTGGTGTGGGGATGTTTTTCAGGAGTTGGGCTCAGCCCCATACTTCCAGTGAAAGGAACTCTTAATGCTTCAGCATACCAAGACATTTTGGACAATTTCATGCTCCCAACTTTGTGGGAGTGGTTTGGGGACGATGCCTTCCAGTTCACACTGGTTATCCATCTCAGGGAACATGACTGTGGGAGGAAACCAGAGCACCTCCACACACACACACACACACTGTGGAGTACTAAAATATCAAGGTTGTTTGAAAACCTCTATAACAGAAAAGGCTTCTGAGCAGAACTCATTTAGTAGACTAACAGCCCAGTTATCAAAAGAACGCTTAAGGAACCCCTGAAGGAACCTCAGACTCTACGAATTACCGTATCTTTATCTTACCATTTGTTATCGGCGTATTTGTATCGGTGCTGGTCAGCGGACACGACATCCATCAGCAGGATGTATTTAGTTTGGGGGTTCAGACCGCTCACCTTCACTCTGTAACTCGGGAACATCCGCCTGTTCAAAGAGAACATCAATGAAATAAGGTGATTTTAACACCGTGGCTGTTACTTACACACAGTTTCTACACCAGGTGTGAGTTTAACGTGAAATGATGAATTTCAAATACGTTTAAGAAGAAGAAGTAAGCTAAACAAACTAACAGAAATAAACAGAACATTCGTGTTTGCTCACCGGCCCGCCTTGGTGATGATCATTTCCGTGGTGACGTCATGAAACTTCCTCCAAAGCTCTCGCTCGTGCAGGTGAACTCTGACGCCCTCCATGCCCTGCACACCCACACGCATTATGACATGATATCAGATATTCTAACAGAGCATTCATTTATCCATACCGTTAGTAACAAATCTATTCTTAAACCCTTCCATCATTCCCATTAATTTCCTCATCCTCATCCTCCAATCCTCCAATATATGGATCATTCACACATTGATCCGTATATTTATCCAGTAATTCATCAATTCATCCATCTATTAGTGCATCCATCAATTCATCCATTCATTCACATATTGATCCCTAAATTCTATCCATTAATTCCCCATGCAATCACCTATCCATCCATCCATCCATCCATCCATCATCCATCATCCATCCATCCATCATCCATCCATCCATCCATCATCCATCCATCCATCCATCCATCCATCATCCATGCATCCTTCCATTAGTACGTCAATCGACTCAACCATTTATTCACATACTGTATCGACCTCTTTATCTACTCATACAGTTATGAGTAAATATTAAGTTATAAAAAAGACAGAAAAATACTTTAACTTGTCAGTTTCACTCAACAGATCAGCAGTGAATTTAAATTTAAAGATCAAATCAGAACAACTGGAACAAAGAAGGTGAAATTTTAAACTTTCACTGATTTCACTTATTCAACGCCGCTGCACGCTGATTGAGTTCTGATTGTAATTAACATAAGCATAAGTGAAAGTCTACAGAGAACCTCCTGATAATTAAAAGGACGTGTCTGTATTGTTCTCTTTATTGTCCTGGTTCCTGAGACAGTTCAAGTAAAGCTTCAAAATGAAGCTTAAAGTGGAGAAAAGTGCTAATGTCATATGTCATAGAAGAACCGGTTCTGATTCCCTAAAGAACCTGCGAGTGGATGTCGTGCTACAGAGAAGCAGATAGAACTTTCCTCTTCTTCACTCCTTCGCAGCACCAGAGCAAAACCAACACACTGATTAGGGAAATGAACGTGTTTTTCAGTGTCATTGTGATTCTTTAATAAAACTTTGTTTAATTTTACACTTACCTTTTCTCTCTCCATGGCATGACGGGCGCTCAGATCCTCGGCCTTCATGCAATTCCACCACAGTATGAAAATTCCATTCTCTTCATCTTCTCTCTGTGCTTTCTGCTCTTTTTATCAGCACTCATCCCGCCCCTCTTCCTTTCACTCCGCCTCCTCTATCTGTTCTGCCCATGCACTTCACGTGCACTCGTTTCCCCGTTAACTAGCAATAACTAGAGGGAACTAAGGGGAACTGAAGGTAACTAAATATAACTAAACACAACTAAGAATAACTTAAAGTAAATGTAAGTAACTGTGTGTAACTAGAGGTACCTAAGAATAAATTAAGGTATTTAGGGTTTACGAAAGGTAATTTTATGTAACATAAAATAGATAAGTGTAAGTAGAGGAAGGTAAAAGTAAATCATTTTAACTAGAGATAACTAAGGATAACTAGAGAAAACAAAGTAAATAGGGTAAGTAGAGGAAACTAAACATGATTACAGTTAACATGTTAACAAAAAGGTAATTAAGGGTAACTAGAGGAAGTTGAACATAACTAAGGATAACTAGAAGTAACAAAGGGCAGCCAGAAGTAACTAACATAACTAGACAACAACTAACAATAGCTAATAAGGATCTGGAGGAACTGATGGTGACTAGACGTGTCTAAAAATATGGGTAATTACAGGTAACTAACAATATCTAAAGGTAATTAAGGGTAACTGGCAGTAACTAGAGGGAACTAAAAGTGAATGTAATTTAAGGTAACAAGTTATTTAGGGGTAACTTAGACAGAGGTAACTAGTTACTAGCAGTAACTAAATATAAGGGTAACTTAATGTGAGAGTTTATCTCTTTATCTCTTTTATAAATAAGCTTATTTATTTGCTCACAAATAAACATCTCTCTCTCTCTCAGACACAGGCGCATGCACACACACACACACACACACACACACACGCACATACTTGAACCCAAGTTTCTATAAAGAGTGAAGTGGGAGATAAAGTTTAAGTCCTTCAGATAAGTAGCCATGAGCTTGAGTCAGGAACCCAGTGTAAAGTGTACAAACAACACCACACACACACACACACACACACACACCATTCTACATCAGCAACACCACACACACACACACACACACACACACACACACACACACCATTCTACATCAGCAACACCACACACACACACACACACACACTAAGATAACTATCACTGTATATTATTTATTTATAACATTTAATCATGCTCTCCCCCACTACAAATCTATTGTAACTCTATTTCATCTCTAATATTTAAATATATGTGTTTTTTTAGCTTTATTTTTACTGTGACAATAAATAAACTCTTCTGTGCTGACGTTCTTTCTTTAAAACATTATCATTGCTGCCCCCTAGTGGCAGGAGCATCAGTTTACATCACTTATTTTTCCTTAAAAATACAGAACAGTATATGCGGAAGGCCCAGGTTCGATTCCCAGCCAGTGCCTAAACCCCCCGGCCACTGGATGCAGTGCCGGTTCCAAGCCTGGATAAAATGGGAGGGTTGCGTCAAGAAGGGCATCTGGCGTGAAACCTGTGCCAAGTTGTTGTGTCCACTGTGGCGACCCTTGCTGGGAGCAGCCGAAAGACCAACAACATATACAGTATATATATATATATATATATATATATACAGTATATATATATATATATATATATATATATATATATACTATTTTTTTCAAAAATGCATATTCACAGTTCATACTGAAACCACCGCTTTATAATCCATCGATAGCTTATAAATACTATATTTATACATACATAGTGAAACCTCGGATTACGAGTAACGCGGTTGACGAGCAAAGATATTTAATCAATTTTGACTTGGAAAATGAGCATTGTCTTGGTTTACGAATACGGAGTATCATGTATCACGCATGCACTTCTTGTTTTGATGCCGAGCGTCTCCCCTGCTGGGTCTTAGTGCTCGTCTCTGACTGGTATAATCAACATCCGTGCACATGTGTACTGTTTACTATAACACTATGTCCTCGTGTGTAAAACATATTTTATTCTGTGTCTGTATGCGTATGTGTGCAGCGCGCGTGTAAAATCAAGCAAAATCAAGTCTCATTAGAGAGGTTAAAGATCCATTTTCTCTCCCTGTATCAAGCCTGTCGTTGTGTGTGTACACGAGTAATTTGACACCGTGCCCCTTCACATACACACTCCCACCTTTACAGCCCCCCCCACCCCCTCCTCCTCTTGGCTTCACACACACACACTCTCTCTCTCTCTCTTTAATGGAAACACTGCTCGGTCGCGATTCTTTTCAAATGTATAGTGCAGGTTCATTTGTTTGTTTGTTTTGCTTTACAGCAGTTATTCCGTTAGTATGGGCTCACGCGAGTGGCATTAGCGATGTCCCTTGTTAAGTTTTCCGATAAGTCTTTCCGTTAATGTGTGTGTTTGTGTGTAGCTCAAATAAGAGAGGAGAAAGGGTTACTGTGTAAGAAGGGAGAGGGGAAGGGCTGATTTCTCCTGTCCTCTTACTTTAGCTTCACACACACACCGCCTGTACGCATAAACGGAAACACTTTTTTTAAAGCTAAAGTGCAAGTTAATTTGTTTTATTTTTACTATATATTTTGTATTAATTATTTTGATGTATTTATTTTTTTGGGCTGTGGCACAAGTAATTTGAGTTTCCATTATTTCTTATGGGAAAATGTGCTTTGGTTTATGAGTGTTTCGAAAAACAAACCTGTTCCCAGAACAAATTATGCTCGTAATCCAAGATTCCACTGTATATACACATTTATACAGCCGGAAATTATTCACAGAGCATCACTTTTTCCACATTTTGTTATGTCACATGATTTGGAAAGGCACACACCTGTCTAAGGTCCCACAGCTGACAGTTCATGTTCGAGCACAAACCAAGCATGAAGTCAAAGGAATTGTCTGTAGACCTCCGAGACAGGATTGTTTCGAGGCACAAATCCAGGGAAGGTTACAGAAAAATTTCTGCAGAAAAAAAACCTTCCTAGAGCTGGCCAGCCATCTAAACTGAGCGATCAGTGGAGAAGGGCATTAGTCAGGGAGGTGACCAAGAACCTGATATTCACTCTGTCAGAGCTCCAGAGGTCCTCTGTGGGGAGAGAAGAAACTTCCAGATGCACAACCATCTCTGCGGCAATCCACCAATCAGGCCTATATGGTAGAGTGACCAGACAGAAGTCACTCCTTAGTAAAAAGCACATGGCAGCCCATCTGGAGTTTGCCAAAAGGCATCCGAAGTACTCTCAGATCATGAGAAACAAAATTCTCTGTCTAATGAGACAAAGATTTAACTCTTCGGTGTGAATGTAAGGCGTCACGTTTGGAGGAAACCAGGCACCGCTCACCACCAGGCCAATACCATCCCTACAGTGAAGCATGGTGGTGGCAGCATCATGCTGTGGGGATGTTTTTCAGCGGCAGGAACTGGGACTAGTCAGGACAAAGAGAAGCATGACTGCAGCAATGTACAGAGACATTCTGGATCAAAACCTGCTCCAGAGCGCTCTTGACCTCAGACTGGGGCAATGGTTCATCTTTCAGTAGGACAACGACCTGAAGCACACAGCCAAGATAACAAAGGAGTGGCTTCAGGACAACTCTGTGAACGTCCTTGAGTGACCCAGCCAGAGCTCAGTCTTGAATTAGATTGAAAATCTCTGGAGAGATCTTAAAATGGCTGTTCATCGATGCTTCCCAACCTGATGGAGAGGTGCTGCAAGGAGGAATGGGCGAGCCATAGGTGTGCCAAGCTTGTGGCATCATATTTAAAAAGACTTGAGGCTGTAATTGCTGCCAAAGGTGCATCAACAATGTATTGAGCAAAGGTTGTGGATACTTATGTACATGTGATTTCTCAGTTTTTTAAATAAATTTGCAAAAACCTCAAGTAAACTTTTTTCACGTTGTCATTATGGGATGTTGTGTAGAATTCTGAGGAAATAAATAAATGTAATCCATTTTGGAATAAGGCTGTAACATGACTGTTTAACTATTGTAAAGCTGTTTTGAGACAATGTCAATTGTTAAAAGCGCTATACAAATAAAATTGAATAACAAAATGCGGAAAAGGTGATGCGCTGAGAATACTTTCCGGATGCACTGTACTGTATATGTGTGTATGTATGTGTATATACATGTATATAAAATAACTATACTATTCTGTGCAAACTATTGGCACCCACACACTCGGGTTGTGTGCGTTTTTTCTTTTTACCTGAAATTCCACTTAGTATTAACATTGAAAAGGATAAAATAATTTCCACACACACATTCACACCATGAGGAACTGAAGATGTTTTATTGTAGTATTTACTTTACATTCAGATTAAAATAAAATTACATGCTGAATTCTGATTGGTGGAGCAGGGAGCATGATTAATTGAAGCTCCGCCCACCACAATGGACAGTAGGACGACGAGTAGATGTCCAGGCCGTCCTCCACCTTCAAAACAGAGAATGAAACATGCAAGAGAGAGAGCGTGTGTATGTACAATATGTGTGTGTGTGTGTGTGTGTGTGTGTGTGTGTGTAATCAGCAATACAAGGCACTTTGCAAAGAGCTACGCCTTCGAGCAGTGTGTAAACACAAAACACAAGCAGCGTAAAAACCTCCTGAACTCGATCGATACAGAAACAGAGCGCGCGCCACTCCAGTGCAAACCTGAATCCTCAGTAACCATGACGACGAAACCTTCTTAAAAAAATAAAATTATAATAAAACAGCTGCCGTAAGGAACTACTACATTTGGAAAAAAAGAAAAAGATCTAAACAAAACAGATAGACATTCTCTTCTTCACGTTAATAACAACAATAAGTGCTGGAGGTAATTTCTTTCTCCCTCTTTCGGGCTCTTCGTTTACAGACGCCGCGTTCGAGTAAAACGGGCAACTTCACAACTTTTGACAACAACCTCTGGAGGAAAAAAAAAACAAACACAATGATGAGCTACTTTGTAGCTGGCTAGCTCGTAGCGAAGTAACGACGTCATCGGCGGCCATTTTTAGTTTTGGGACCTGGAAACTGAAAAACGACAAAAAGGTACAAAGACAAATAGTACGTAGGAATATACCGATAACTCTTTCTGGTATAACTCCGCCCATTAAGACTCTTCTCAGGTTTCACATTGGAACTGACAGGAAGTCATAGCTATGAAAAATAAAATGTTTTGGATTATTAGTAATTTTCAGGATTGCTAGATACCCGTTAGCTACGCTAGCTTGGGAAGCGACGAAACAAACAACGTCACAAGAATAAATATATAACGCATCGCACATACAGTAACGCCCACTGTATCACCTGATTTATATTCTTCCTGAAAGAGAAAAAAGGGAACAAATGTGTGATGTTGAGTAAAGTTCTACTCCGTCTCAGGCAGAATTACGCAACATTGTGAAACACTAATCGTAACGTCTTCACGTGGACAGAGAGTGAAAAGTTCCTCAGGCAGCTCTACATTCTAAACTGCTCTAGACTCCTAATCGTACGATCACACGCAGCGCGCACATTAATGAAGTCGTACGTGAGCTGCTGGAATGAGGGGCGTGTCCGCAGTTGTCAAGTGCTGACAAATAATATCCCGTTTTGTTTTATATTTAAATTAAATATTGGCAAGAAAGTGTGTGTGTAAAGTGTGTGTGTGTATAAAGTGTGTGTGCGTGTTATAGAGGCACGTGGCTGAACAGGTAGGACACCGACTCTCCATTGTGGGTTCGTCTGATAGCTTCGGCCAAAATCATAGAGATGTCGATGACCTGCGCGAGAGGGGCGGAGCAAACACACGTCACTGCAATAAATAGACACGTCAATGCAATAAATAGCAATAGACATTAACGACATGCGCTGCTATGTCATCGCCTGATCAGCTCTACATGAATATGAAGTCGTTTGTTATTCACAGTAGTTAAATTACAAATAAACGTGCGAGGTAGTACTCGACTTAAAAACAAGTTCCGTTTCAGGAGCATGTTCATAAGTCAGATTTGTTCTTAAGTTCAACAAAGTGAATCCTATACGCATATGACACAAATATACAAGGTGTAATATATACCAATCGACCTGACAAAATCTCTGTCCCCTTTTAACACACTGCCCTCATGTGGCCAAAAACCATTTGGACATTTTATACATTTACTTACACACAGAAAATATTGTACTTAATGGTTTATATGGGTATCTGGTGCACTTCAGTGTTTTTTGTGTACAGTACACTGTATTGTAATACACCTGCATAAATTACTAACTAGAAGGACGAAGGAAGGAAGGAGCAAGACGGTAAAAGTGAACATGCGTCTTTTGATGTCAGAATTTTATTTTAACATTAACGTTTGCAAAAAAATTCATTAATAATAATAATCACAAACTGACAAATACTAACAGTATTATTTTTTTTCAAATTCTTTCTATTCTTTCTTTTTTTCCGGTTCTACATTCTTCAGTTGCTGAGTTCCTCCAAACCACCAGGGGGCTCTACAACACTGAAGGATTAATAAACAACTTTATTTATTAACATTTTTACAAATTAAGACATTTTTACAAATTAACTTTAGGGGCGGGGCTTGAGTCAGACTTACAGCTAATTCACAGTTTCCGGCCCTGGGTTCTCCCGAGTATCCACTCAGAACTGGGACATTCTGAAGAGAGGCGTGACGAAGCGCCAAAAAAGTTATATTATTACTATGTAAACATTTTAAAATTATCATTATTAATATAACATGTATGTCATTTTCTGCAGCTAATTAGATCTTGTGGTGTTTTTTTTTTGTTGTTTTTTGTACCAGGTGTGATCTGTTCTCAGAGAACGCCGTACCGTGGGAACGCCGGGCCGAGGTCGTGTTTATCACGTAGCACTTTGTTATCTTTCACACGCTCTGTGGTCCAGACGCTAGACAAAAACACTGAAACTTCTCAAACGAGTGTCGGATACACGAGTGGGGAGGAGACGAGCGAGACGTTCAACGAGTTTCCTCAGACTTGGTATTAGAACAATATCGAGGAAAACTTTTAATGCAAATTTTCACTTCACCTTAAATCCTGATTCTGAAAGCTGATTGTTATCCTACGTCTTCTAAAAGCTGTGGAGTAAACTTTTTTTTCCTGGTACCTGTATCTTGTCACACTGTCTGATCTTGTCCTCTTGGGGGATCGTGTTGGTCACCACCACCGCTTCGAAGTTGGCGTTGTTTATGCGGGAGATGGCGGGTCCGGAGAAGATCCCATGGGTCAGGATGGCGTAGACTTTAGTCGCACCGGCAGAGACTAACCTAATGCACACCCACACACACGATGTTGCCTTACTATACTTAAACTTGAAGCTAATTAACATCACATTTATTACTCAAACCTTGAAGGTGTGTTTAGCTTATCTCATTAAACCTGTTTTTTGGGGACTTTAAAGAAACGCATTAAAACCCGAAAGTTATACTTATTTTTTGTTGTTTGGAAATATGCACGAACGACTTGCAGCATCAAATCAAACTCAGACATGGTGCTCAAGATTAATTTATGCAAACTCATGCGATCTCGCGATCTTTCAACTTGGTGTCTTTGCAGAACCAGGTCCTGTCAGCTCTGTGTGTCAGACATGTTTCTTTCTCAAAATATTATAATGAGCTTTTTTTCAGTCATGTGACCGAGTACGTCTTTCTGGGACATCCTTGAAAATAAAATCTCTATAATCTAAATACATCCTTAATATATCAGGAAATAAAAACTGCGGGTCCCCACAATGTCAAAACCGTCAGATATGTGTATGCTTATGGGGACACCATGATTGGTCCTAGAAATTATATGCAAACCTGTGTGTGTGTGCTCACTCACTTCTCCGCAGCGTGGCAGATTGTCCCGCAGGTGTCTGCCATGTCGTCGACTAAAATGGCGACCCGGTCTTTGACGTCCCCGACCAGAACCATGCGGTCCACTTCGCTCGCCTTCTTCCTCTCCTTATGGATCAGGGCGAAGTCCACGTTCAGACGATCCGCTATGGAGGTCACTCTACACACACACACACACACACATACATACACACACACACACACTCGTACCTAGTGCACGCCTCATAACATCCATGTTGCTGCATTTTTACTTCAAGTCGAAGACGTACACATGACCTCTGAATGACGTCACTGTTGCTAAAGTCAGCTTGGGGTCTTTCATGAACATTAGTAACATTAGCGATGCAAAGAAACCTCAAAATGCACACACACACACACACACACACACACACACACTGCAGAACTGAAGCAGAACTCTGTTAATATTAAAGCGTGCTAGTATGGCTAGTGTGTGTCGAGTGTTAATTTTGTCAGCTATTTTCAATTTTAGTCTTAGTCCCGGGATAAATCATCATATTTAGTCATCCTACTATTAGGATACTATTAGTATTCTATTTTTCTTTAGTCAAGATTTAGTCGACTAAAAGTCTGAGTATTTTGGTCTAGTTTTAGTCAATGAAGACGTAACATTTTAGCAATAAGATTATTATTAATTAAACCTACAGTCAATCTAGTCTAAACCAAACTCTTTTTTTTTTTTTTTGGTTTTTCACAAAAGAATTATTTTACATTTACAATGTACCTTTTCATCTGATATTTTCAGCGAATTACATTTATTTTTAACGTCACAACAACTGCTGCACGTCCATATTTTATTCCGTACGGACAATACAGTGTTTCGAAACTTTTTTTTTTTTTTTAAATATGGATTTAAATCTATTTTACTTTTCTATCTATTTTAACTATAAAATAAAATACATCACAACATAATTATATTAAGGCTGTGAAACTGGGTGATAATTATGGGATGCCTTGATGCGCCTCTTCAGGTTTGTGGTATTTTTCCCAGTGATTGTGTTTCCCCCACTGTTTCCCCTCCGATATTACGACACATCGGCTTTTCCTCTGCGGTTCGACATGAAGAACATGGACCCAGACGTCGTCTCTTCTCTTCGGCCCGAGTGACACTGCTGTGATGATGAAGAGTTAAAGACGACTGAGATTGTAACGTCCCGTCACTGCGCACGCAAACTACTCTCGATACGCCGGAAACACCGCCGCCCGAGCTGTAATGAATGAACACCGCATCACGGCGGATTGGGATGGAAATTATAACCCTACGAAATTAACACTACGACGTACCTATTTTTAAAATAAAAACCCAGGGACTGGGACAGATGTCCGTGTTTGAGGTTGATGGACCCCCTCAGTGTGTAAGTGTGTGTGTGTTTGTGTGTGAGATGAGACAATAAAGAGCATCTCTAAGGCCGTACGCTGTTAGCCAAGCTTTTTTTTTTCTTGATTAAATCACACAGTCTCACATGTCCCGTCCCCCAGCAGGCCCTTACCCTCCACACCTAAAGGGAACAAAACACACCCGTGTCTGATTTGTATTCTCTTCACCCTCTAAAGCCGGTCCGGTGGGCGGAGCCACAGCGACACGTCTACAATTTTTACTAGTTGGGAGTTGGAACGAACAATGCATTGCAAACTCCACCCTCTTCTGAATAAATAAACCCCGCCCACTTCATTCTCCACCGCTTGGCTGTTGTCATGTGTTTAGGGAGACTTTGAAGACTGGTCTGACAAGCGTTCAGGTGGAGCGTGAGGGAGACGCCGAAACACTGGGTTTAATAAGAGCGGAAACTGTTCTCGCTTTACCAGGAGGAGAAAACCTGCAAGTCTCACTGATATAATAACTGACGATAATAATAATAATAATAATAATAATATCAGCTTTATTATAATGTTCAGAGGAGACAAAACAACAACTGGAGCAAGAAAATAATATAGGGAGAGAAAGAGAGAAGCTGAGTGTGTGAGAGAGAAAGTGAAACCTACAAAGAGGGCGTGAGAGAGAGAGACGGAGTGAGATAGAGACAGAGACAGCACACACACACACACACACACACCTCTTAGCTCCTCCAGCATCAGGAGAAACGATGGTGCAGGTTTTCCATTCGTTTATATTCTCTCTGATCCACTTGAGAACGGCCGGCTCGGCGTACAGATTGTCTACAGGGATGTCGAAGAAGCCCTGACACATACACACACACACACACACACACACACACACACACACACACACACACTTATCATTTATAATCCAGTGTGTGTTTATCTACATAATGACAATCCCATAATTCCCGTCTCTGAATCAAACAGAACCACAGACAAGGCTGGACTCCAGAGAGGAAACAAACCCGCGTCCCCACGTGCCCGTCCCCATACCCAAAGTTTCCCTCACTCACTAATAATTACACACGAGAGCCGTTGTTATAGTTACGCTAAACCGCTATGACAGCTAGGAGACACTTGTTAGCATTTAGCATGTTGCTTAGACTAGCGCTACAGCTACAGCACAGTCATCTGTCTCAGGGTTCACGTCTGATTCATAGGGTTGGCATAAACACACACACCCTGAGTTTTAAATAGTTTATGGTGAAGAAGCAGGTGTGTGTGTGTGTGTGTGTGTGTGTGTGTGTGGACATACCTGTATTTGTGATGCGTGCAGGTCCATGGTGATGATGTGATCAGCTCCCGCTACAGAGAGCATATTTGCCACCAGCTTAGCGGAGATCGGGGCACGACTCTATACACACACACACACACACACACACACACACACACACACACACACACACACACAAGCGCATATTAGTAACATTATAACATGATTATAACATATATACTGTATAATAATACTAAATTTACAGGTAAGAAACAAAAATGAAAAGCCATGCTCGCTGATCTCTGTTCAGATTTATTAATTTATTTATTACGTGCAGTGTTCGACAGACAGAGAGAGAGACAGGCAGAGAGACATGCAGACAAAGAAAGCAACATGAAGACAATTAAAAATACAGACCGAGAAACAGACAGAGACATGAAGACAGAGACAGACAAAGAGAAAGACAGACTAAAAGGGAGAGACTGGCAGAAAGACAGACATACACTTGCAAACAGACAGAGAGAGACAAAACGACAAACAAAGACAGACAGAGAGAGAAGCATAAACTGACAGACAGACTGACATGGGCAGACAATGAGAGAGAGAGAGAGAGAGAGAAACAGGGAGAGAGAGACAAAGAGAAAAAACAAAGAAGACCAGAGACATATACTTACAGACGGGCCTGCAGGCAGACTTTGAGACAGATAGAGAGACAGACTTACGGACAGAGACAGAGAGACAGACTTACGGACAGAGACAGACAGACAGAGTTACGGACAGAGACAGACAGACAGAGTTACGGACAGAGACAGACAGAGTTACGGACAGAGACAGACAGACAGAGTTACGGACAGAGAGAGACAGACAGAGTTACGGACAGAGAGAGACAGACAGAGTTACGGACAGAGAGAGACAGACAGAGTTACGGACAGAGAGAGACAGACTTACGGACAGAGAGAGACAGAGTTACGGACAGAGAGAGACAGAGTTACGGACAGAGAGAGACAGAGTTACGGACAGAGAGAGACAGAGTTACGGACAGAGAGAGACAGAGTTACGGACAGAGAGAGACAGGCTTACGGACAGAGAGAGACAGGCTTACGGACAGAGACAGAGAGAGACAGGCTTACGGACAGAGACAGAGAGAGACAGGCTTACGGACAGAGACAGAGAGAGACAGACTTACGGACAGAGACAGAGAGAGACAGGCTTACGGACAGAGACAGAGAGAGACAGACTTACGGACAGAGACAGAGAGAGACAGGCTTACGGACAGAGACAGAGAGAGACAGACTTACGGACAGAGACAGAGAGAGACAGACTTACGGACAGAGACAGAGAGAGACAGGCTTACGGACAGAGACAGAGAGAGACAGGCTTACGGACAGAGACAGAGAGAGACAGGCTTACGGACAGAGACAGAGAGAGACAGGCTTACGGACAGAGACAGAGAGAGACAGACTTACGGACAGAGACAGAGAGAGACAGACTTACGGACAGAGACAGAGAGAGACAGGCTTACGGACAGAGACAGAGAGAGACAGACTTACGGACAGAGACAGACTTACGGACAGAGACAGAGAGAGACAGGCTTACGGACAGAGACAGAGAGAGACAGGCTTACGGACAGAGACAGAGAGAGACAGACTTACGGACAGAGACAGACTTACGGACAGAGACAGAGAGAGACAGACTTACGGACAGAGACAGACTTACGGACAGAGACAGAGAGAGACAGGCTTACGGACAGAGACAGACAGACTTACGGACAGAGACAGAGAGAGACAGACTTACGGACAGAGACAGAGAGAGACAGACTTACGGACAGAGACAGAGAGAGACAGACTTACGGACAGAGACAGAGAGAGACAGACTTACGGACAGAGACAGAGAGAGACAGACTTACGGACAGAGACAGAGAGAGACAGACTTACGGACAGGCAGGTCAGATGGGTTCCAGCGTGTAATTGGTGAATTTGTGCGATTACAGCCGATTAGTATCACTATTAGTAACACCGCTCTGTGTGCGTATGTGTATATGTGTACATGTGTGTGTGTGTGTGTGTATGTATGTGTGTGTGTTAGTAAGCCGGCTCTCTCACCCCCACCTTATCCTTCTTGTCCTGCCGGGCGTAGGGGAAGCAGGGGATGACGGCGGTCACTCTGGAGGCCGAGGCTATCTTACAGGCGTTTATCATGATTAACAACTCCATCAAATTGTCATTTATCTCACCACAGCCGCTCTGGATAATGTACACGTCTTCTCCACGCACACTCTCCCCGATCTCCACACTGCACACACACACACACACACACACACACACACCACTGTTAATTAAGAGTCTGTAATTAGGTTAATGACATCACAACATCTAAGGAGTCGCTTAAGTCAATCACACTTCAAACGACGGTGTGTGAGTGAGAGCAGAACATCAGAGTGTGTGTGTGTGTGTGTGTGTGAGAGAGAGCAGAACATCAGAGTGTGTGTGTGTGTGTGTGTGTGAGTGAGAGCAGAACATCAGAGTGTGTGTGTGTGTGTGTGTGAGAGCAGAACATCAGTGTGTGTGAGAGCAGAACATCAGTGTGTGTGTGTGTGAGAGCAGAACATCAGTGTGTGTGTGTGTGAGAGCAGAACATCAGTGTGTGTGTGAGTGAGAGCAGAACATCAGAGTGTGTGTGTGTGTGAGCAGAACATCAGAGTGTGTGTGTGTGTGTGAGAGCAGAACATCAGAGTGTGTGTGTGTGTGTGAGAGCAGAACATCAGAGAGTGTGTGTGTGTGTGAGAGCAGAACATCAGAGAGTGTGTGTGTGTGTGAGCAGAACATCAGAGAGTGTGTGTGTGTGTGTGTGTGTGTGTGAGCAGAACATCAGTGTGTGTGTGAGTGAGAGCAGAACATCAGAGTGTGTGTGTGTGTGTGTGTGTGTGTGTGTGTGTGTGTGTGTGTGATCAGAACGTGTGTTCCTGCATCATCCTCGAGTCTGAGGTATTTGAGTTACCTTGTTTCGGTTCTCTCACACACACACACACACACAATAAATGTGTTATAGTTGTTGTTTATGTGGAACTTCTTGCGTTACACACCTCAGTGATCTGTGTGAGGATAAATGTCAGGCAAAAGCTCTGCCAAAAACTGATATATATTTAGCCTCACACACACACAAACACGCACACGCACACACACACAGGTCCAGATCTGCACTAAATAATCCTTTAAAGCTCTACATTGAATCCTGCGCGCGCTCTACGCATCCTCGTGCGTTCTATTTTTGAAATCATGACGTATTAACGGTTTTAACGGCACTTTTTAACGCTTATAGTACCCTGGTTATTACGTATATCCAGATAAAAAAAAGTGAGTGGGGAATTCTGGGAAATGTAGTCCTCCGGCGCTGCTTCACTCATACACCGTATAGACTCAGGAAACTACAAAGCGTCTGCGCATGCGGTTAAAAACCTACAACGCTGAAATCTAAAACAAGCTCAAATCTCCTCACCATGTCTCCTGGTTGCTGAATTTTTTTGTCACCACCTTGCCGAGCTCCTGCCCCAGCCGGTCCGCGATCTTCTGCGATAAATCCGGATGCGAGCTGCCGCTGAAAATCTTAATGTTCGGCATCCTGGGCTGCTCCGGAGGCTCAATGGTGCCTGAGAGGGACGGCAGGGTTTATTAAACACCGCGCTTCTCAGAGGAATAGCTACATAAAACCGCAATAAATAATAAGAATAAGAATAAAAGGCGAAGAGAACACGACGAGACTGAGACCTCGGCTCGAGCGACTCACGCGCAGGCAGCACTACCGCGTGAGGAGGGGCGAAGGGAGGAGCTGACGTCATCGACCCCGCCCATTCTCAGACTGCGCCTTGATTGGTCTGCAGGTCACCCTGGAAACAGTGAGACTTGGCGGGAAACTCGATTGCTCAGTGTTTAGTGTTAAATATTCCCTCATAAAATTGACATTAGCGCATGTTGTTTATTTATTCATTACTCATTAAAGAGTTTGTAGAAAGATTTAACAGCTTAAAAACAATCTGCTAATCTTTAATATTGTTAATAATCAGTTATATTATTATTATTATTATTATTTGAAGGCGGTGCGGTGGTGTAGTGGTTAGCACTGTTGCCTTGCACCTCCAGGGTCTGGGTTCGATTCTCCTGCCAGGCTCGATTCCCGTCTCTGTGTGCATGGAGTTTGCATGTTCTCCCCGTGCTTGGTGGGTTTCCTCCGGGTACTCCGGTTTCCTCCCACAGTCCAAAGATATGCAAGATAATTGGCGTTCCTAAATTGCCCGTAGTGTGTGATTGGGTGTATGTGTGTGTGCCCTGCGATGGATTGGCACCCTGTCCAGGGTGTACCCCGCCTAGTGCCCGAAGTCTCCTGGGATAGGCTCCAGGTCCCCCGCGACCCTGAACACAGGATTTAGCGGTATAAAAAATGAATGAATGAATATTATTATTTGAGGTTGAAGTCCACGTACGTGTCCGTGTGTCTTTCTGTACAGCAGAACTCTCTGTCTAACTTATTAATAGACAGAAATGACATTCTGTAAGGTTGAGTATCTGACGCCTTGTTTACACTAAGTTGTCCTTCTTTGGTGCTCAGACAAATACACTCCCTGTTCGGTAATCGGAGAGAGAATCACAGATGAGAAATGGAAAAAGTAGATCAGATAAAGATGAAGTTTTGTCTTCAAACGACTCCAGCGTGTTAAAATTCACTTATAGCACTTCAGCGCTGTTATTTCAGACAAAGTGAAAATATCAATTAATCCCAGTCAAAATATTCACTTTATCTTTTCTAATTAATATCTATTGGTGCAGGTGTTTGTTTACATTGAGACAGTAGCGCATTAGTAGATTATTATACAGTAGATTATTAAATCCAGCACATAACTGTTCATAACATCACTTTTACTCCACATTTAGATTTAAACTGATGCTGCAGATTAAACTACAGACAGAAGATCTAAGGACTGCAGGAGATTCAGTAAATTCTGTCCAGACAGTTTTGTGTGATGCTGCGACAAAATCTGACTGGACAAACAGACAGACAGACAGACAGAAATTTTTCTGAGACTGAGGTTTATGGTCCACCAATATATGAAACGTAAAGAAATCATTGAAAGAGCGAGTTCTGACCGATGTACAGATAAAACCTTTCATTTATTTATATAAATAAAATAACTAACATAGAAATGCGAAAACTTTATGCTAATCAGCACAAAAAACATGAAGAAAAAATAGCATAAATAGTCAATAATAGCGTAGTGTTGAAAAACATTTTATAATGAAAGATTATTTATCATTCATTCATTCATTTTCTATACCGCTTAATCCTGTGTTCAGGGTCGCGGGGGACCTGGAGCCTATCCCAGGAGACTTCGGGCACTAGGCGGGGTACACCCTGGACACGGTGCCAATCCATCGCAGGAGATTATTTATGTAATATTTATTTAATTGAACTGCCAAATAAATAGCGATTAAAGAATGACAGAAATCATGACATAACCAACAACAAATAAAGCTTGACAATGAGTGTTTTTTTATTTTATTTTATTCATTATTTATTGACAGGCTGTCCAAGAATTATATTTGTGTGTATATATAATTATAATTGTATGTAGAATGTAACGGCAGTCAGCTTCGTCTGCAGTGAAGACGGATACGTCAGACTGCGCTCACAGCTACTGAAACTCAAGGACCGGACTTCAGACTGGACACAGCGACGGTACATACGACAGGCAGAAATAAAGGCCCCTGAAACATTGCAGCAGAGCGGCAGCGAGTTGACCGCACACTCCATTTGCATATAATGTTACCACGCAGGCGTCAGGATCTGCATGTGGGTGGAGCCTCGGGTGAACCTCAAGTATAGAATATTCATCCTTAGTTAAGAATGCCTTCGACAAATGAAGAACGTCCTAAATTTGTTCTCATGGCTAGATCGTGAAGCTGTCTCGAGAGTACCCCTGTGTATGGGGTCTTTTGCGAAACTGTGTATATATTTTTGTGTATATATCTCAAAATACAGCAGAATGTGACAAAAAACCTTAAAGCAAATTCATGATTATTAGTCTACTGTTAGATCACATGGCCCCATTGTAACACTGGTATCTAAGTATCTAAGGTGTTTAAGGAAATCCTCAAGGTTGGCATTGCCAGGGTGGGTAGAGTAACCTGACAGAGTGTGCGCAAACTGTAAAAGTAAATAAGGCCGCTCCTCGCTAATCACCCCGAACCATGCAGCGAGTCAGCTCCCTGCTCGTCACTAATCTCTGATAAGCAATAAACATGACAAATCCAAAGGACTTAAAGTCCGCTTCACGCTTCGCCTCCAGCCTGTTCTTTGAAGCAACTTTCATTTCATTTGAAATTAAAATTCTTCACCACGGAGATGACCCGGACCCGGCGCCCACACGCCGACACCCACACAGCGACTCTGGGTCCTGCTGAAACACTACAGAACCCTGCACGGCGCGGCACTCGGACACGACCAGACCCAGAGAAAGAGATCTGCGATACGTGACGCATCACAAATACATCGGCCCGGTGTGCATGTGAGTGAAGTCGAAGGTTATACCAGGGATCTGGAGGTTGCTTTTCCACACCAGGTGTACTGTATGTGTGTTCATTCTGAGAGTCTGGTCTCAGCAGGGGGCGTCGCTCTGTGGACCATGTATAATAGAGCACGAAACACGAAATCACCTCGAGTAATGGAGCCGAAAGAGAGACAGAGAGAGAGAGAGAGAGAGAGAGAGAGAGAGAGAGGGGGCAAGTGAGAGCAAAAGAGACAAAAACAGTATCCATATAATCGATTATATTTTATCCTTATTAAACACTTTTCGAGTCAAATCTGTTCTATACCAAGTGTCTCCAGAAAATATGTCTGATATGCAAAAGACCGTGACATTAATGAATATGAAAATGTACCCATGACGTCATATAGAGACTTCTAGACTACAGTATGCATCAGCTACTTTCCCCTGAAAAGACCAAGCGACACTGAGCGCTAACCGAATACTGATCAGGTCGAGTCATATGCACAAATATTTATAAAGCTAAATATCTTTTTCAAATATCTATTTACGTTTATTAGCAATTAATTAAATAAAAGAAAAAATCAAGCTCATAACATAACCACAGAAAAAAAAACATAATAATAATAATAATAATAAATAAATACATTTAATGCTATCAATGCATTTAATAAGTGTTTATTGGTGTTTATTAATACTGCAAATACTGTAAATATCAATAAAATCTTTTGCTTCGTTTAGGCTGCGAAAAACATTACACACAATGTTATTTATTTACTTGGTAAATGAGGTGCAGTGCAAAGTTACTTAGCAAAATTGCAGGAATAAGATCGTCAGCATCGCACAAACGAATCTTGCTGCCCGAAAAACGATCTGAAAATGATTCCTAGAACCATAGTTAGTGACAAAGTGAAAATATTAAGAAAACAAAAATAAAAAGCAAATCATTTCATCTGCGTAAAAACATGACTTAATTCAACGAAACTAGTAACTGAAGCGATTTTTTTGAAATTTATATTTATTCCATAAACATGATTACAAAACTCCAGTTACCAATATTACATTTTTCACCATACAGGCTGGTTCACAAATATTTAAACCTTTGAAACGGATACAACAGAAACAAAATACTAGAATAATTTACATTAAAATCTATAAAACAGAGATTAAATCACAAATTAGTGTCATTAATTAGCTGTCTGTTTTTCGTTGTTGTTTTCTTTTCTTTAATCAGTAATTGATTTACTAGAGCACAACACTCTCACAATAAGATTGGTCCAATAACAAAACTCAACAAAGCCACAGCTTTTTCTCCTTTACCACAGGATTTTTTTTGTCTTTCACAATTTTTGGCTTCAAGACAAAAAGAAAAAAAAAAAATCCCATGATAATTCGGTGACCTTTTTCACTGCCTGAAAGGCAAAAAGGACAGAAGCCACATCAAGAAACGACCTCACAGCACTTTCTAAGAAAAATATACACTTAGAAAATATGTTACAAATTGGCACGATGAAAAATATACAGGTTGTTAAATTTTTCCCCCTACAACAAGAGTTTTAATAATCCTCCTGGCAAAGATATCAGATGATACAAACAGGTCTGTTCTCGTGATGAAAACGAAATAAGGCAAAAAAAAAAAAAAGTTGTGTTAAATAAAATGAAAAAATTAAAAAACATGAAAGGTGTAATACATTCGTAAATATGGCACATGGATGGTTCCTTGACTAACTTTGTAGTCGATGCAAATGCTGCATTTTAGAAGGGAAAATTAGAAGTCTGTAGTTCCCTTGTTCAAAAAAAATAAATAAATAAATAAAAATACATAAATAACAGGAAAAAGTAAAAAAAAAAAAAAAACCACTAAGAAGGAATGCAGGGGTACTCACATTATTTTTTTCTTGTAAACATTAAATAACATTCAAACATCGCAAGAGGAAAAAAAACGAACAAAAATGAAAGATGCTAAATAAGGGCATCCGCATGCTTGAATATCATGGTTATGCATGCACATTGCTAGCAACACTTAAAAAAAAAAAATAAAAAAAAACCTGTAATGAATTAAAATAATAACGCTCAAAAATAATTTGGTCCTGTTGTCTACAAAACCGAAGTGTGAAATCTCCCACCGATCGTTTTTTATTAGTGTTCATCTGGGAAAAGCGGAGTCATGAAGGTTAAGTTAACCTTTCACGATCTACACTGTCTGATTTCATGGTAAGTTCCTGCCAGTTCGGTTCCATCTCCATACAGGTTGTAGTATTAAACTCGCTACATCATTCATAACAACGACTCAGTTCATGTTTAACTAGGCATGTGCTAATATTATAGCTATGTTAACAGTTTAACGGCATTTTTGCTTTATTCCTTTCTCTGTGACCAAAAAAATGTCCAAAATAAAAATACAGAAAGTTAACTAAATGTTTTGTTTAGCTAATGCATTTCGTTAGCTAACATTTCTAGAGTAGATTTAGCTAGCTAATGTAACATCTACCATTAGTTGGTGTAAGATGGCTAGCCAGTAGGGATACGGGCGTAATAACAATTTCATGAATCTAAATTCAATTCGTCAATCATAATCATCTTGTAATGTTAAGTAGAATGAATATTGAAAGATGGACCTTTTTGCGGCCATGTGTTAAACGGGTTAAGACTGTTAAAAATGATAGTAAGATAGTATTAAAATATGAGTTTTTGTTGCTGTTGTTTTATTTGGCACTAATGTTTTATTGGCAGTTCATATCGTGTATCGTAGAAATATCTTCAAGTATCGAGTTAAGATAATCATGTAGAATAAAATTAGCTAGCAGGCTTAAATCCCAAAATAGCTTTTCTTCAAGGTAGGTTTAAAACGCTGCCCTGCGAAAATAGGTACAAACAAAGAAACAAACAAACACGTCGTCGTGTCATATATCATAGTGTAAACTGCGATAAAATATTAAATAATTCGTATTTGGCACATGCTTAGTTACAATGTTACAGCATTTCGTCCTCGCTCTGTCTTCCGCTCTGCGGCTCTCTTTCTGTTTTGCAACTCGCCAAGAATGTAATATTAAAAAAAACTATGGAAAAAAACAAAATCGTAACGGAACAATGATATCGTTCTCCCCGATTGTACAGAAGACTCCACGGACCGATGTCTGCATATGTAACAACAGTAAAATCCGAAATTATTCTCCAACCCGACCCCCCCCCCCATTACCGCACACATACATTCCCACAACCACCACCACATTAAAAAACAGCAAATATTTAATTATGTAGATAAAAATGTTCTGTACACTTAATTGTTCATATTTTGGCACGTTCATTTTAAACATGTTTGATATAATCTTATTTTGTAAATAGTGCATATGTTCCTGTACAACAGCATTTTCGATACTGGCAGAGAGTACTCTGGTCAGCCTATGGCACCGGCGACCGAACCCTCAGTACTCGAACTGTAAATAAACGTAAATAATACTAAAGACAGCTATTACATTAAGTCAAGAGTGTCTTGTACAAAAGTATGATGTCTTTTCCCGATTATGCGTGACCCTTGGATTTCCCAAACCCCTCTTTCGAAATGGCCGGAACATTAATACTGAAATATTTTAATGAAGGGAATACTACCAAAAAAAATAAAAATTAACCTTTGACCCCTGAACAACAGAAGGCAACCATTTTGCAAGGTGATGAGATTGTTTAAACAACAGTGTTACACGGATTGAACACTTGACCTGTGATGAGAGAAGAAAAAATCCCCCGCCATAGATGTACACCCGAGTATGATTTAAGGTGGCTTTCAAGGCATTGTCTTTTTTTTTTTTTATTGAAAAAAATAAAATAAAATAAATACAAACTGATTAAAAAATGCAACGAAGCAGCAAAATGGTAGATAGATGCAGCTGTGATAGAGTGACTCCACTTAGTCAGTAGGTAGCTTAGCAGGGCTGTCATGCAGGGTGTACCCACTTTCCTGTGGGGCAAGCAAAGGACTGTGGGTATTTTTCAGTGCCATGCAGCTCTGAAATGTGTGTGGTGGTGGCGGCGGTGGTGGCTCAGAAGGATTCAACAGGAAACAAGGATTGACATGGGTACTTTGCAAAGAGAAAATATTACCTCTGTTTCTCTACCAAAGCTGCCAGCGCAACTCCTTTAATGTCCCTTTTACCCGCTAAAAGTTCATCACGGGCAAACTTTGTGGTGCTTTTGTGACGGTACATCTTTTTGTGGGCAGGCCGGTGAGGAAGCGGGAGGCAATCCAAACCGATAGGGGGAAAGAAGCCAGGTGCAAGAAGTTTCGATGAGGTCTTACCTTCACGCCCTGTCCCTTTCTTCCCCTTGCTTGCCCCTGATGCACTGCCTCGTTTCTTAAGGTCAGCACTGCTACCAAGTATTTTCAATGTTTGGCTTTGGAGAGCATGCTGCCCTGGTGACAAACAAGGTCCCCAAAGTGGTTCCACTGATGCTCGCATGAAGCGTTGCACTTCTGCCATACCGGAGACTATATTGGACAGGATGTTTGATGGCTCCTGGAACTCACCCTGATCATCATCTGAAAGCGCTCCAGCGTTCGGCCAGTCCCCCTGAGCCCCTATCATGTTCAAAGAGGGTGTTGGAGAAGGCGCTCCACTTTCTATCTTCCTCTCACCTTTAGCTGCTTTCCCCTCTGTTAATCCCTTGATTTTCTTAGCAGAATGTGAACCCTGTTTTGGGAGCTTAACCCTCTCGCCCTTTGCCGCCTTGGGATTTTTGGTCTTTTTGGTGCTTTGTCCATTCTTTCCTGCCTTCTTTTTAGACCTCTTAAGACCTTGAAGCCCTTCTTCGTCATCTTCCTCTTGAAAAGTTTGTAACTGGCTTGTGTTTTGTGGTGCATCTTGCTCGACTTGTGGGACTGTGCTGCAGCTCCACCTCACATTAGCCCCTGTCCCTTCTAGAAACCGTCCCCCTTTGCCACAGTTCCCCATGAGCTGTGGTGAAGGGCTAGGCGTGTCAGGTGGGGACATTTCAGACAGAGAGGAATGACGGAACTTGTCAGGGGTGAAGTTTGATATGTCAAGCAAGTCAGTGGACTCTCGAAGTGGCGTGATCTCCTCAAGGCTCTGCTGTAGAACTAGCTGAGGGCTACAATGTGAAAGGAAACCATCACTGATCTCGCTCATCTCCTCTTCTCTTTCTCTTTCACCATCTCTCAGACTAAGAGAGCTATAGTTGCTTGAAGCTGCAGAAAGAGATCCCAGAGAGTTAAAGCTGACGAGTCGGCCCATGCCATTTTCAACTCGCGATCCTACTGGGCTACGCCCATAATCGGAATCCGAGTGAGGTTCTGGCAAGAGTGGTTCATCGAAAGCCATTCTACAGGTACCTAGTGGTACCTGGCTATACCCTGTCACTGTTGTGCCATCCCCTGCTAGTACTGGCATTGGCCTGGGAAAGCCAGATGGCATGACTGGGGACTGAGTTGGTATGTCGGGAGAGAATGAAAGCTGCTCAACTGTGGGTTGGGAAGGCCAGTTGACAGGGTAGGCTTGTTCAGGGTGGTCGGTCTCAGGGAATGATGTGTGGTTTGGGATGTGACTGAGAGGTTGGGGTGAGTGTGGTAGCTCAGATTCTGAAGGAGGGGAAAGTACACAAGTTTGAACTGGCTGCAGGGGGGCCGCAACTGGTAGCAACCTTGTCTGCTGCTGGTCTGTGGAAAAATATGTGACATTGGCATTGCTGGAAGAATCAGAAGCTTCCAGAAGAGTCTGTAGATATCCACCAGGCAGGAGGTTCACATTCTCATTCTTCCCAGGGGCAGTGGGCGTCAAAGTGCATTTTTCAACCGAGGTCTCATTTGTGAGAAGATTACTTTCCAAAGAGTCACTAAGGTTTTCTGGTAAACAAGAACTTAGCTCTGTAAGTTCAGAGGCAGTGGGGTTATCCTCTTTCTGTGCTTCCTGTAACTTTTTAGCCCTCAGTCTGGCTTCACTTTTGAATTTCTTTAACTTCACTGTTTTATCTAGTTTTCTCCTCTCCTCTCTCTCTTGAGTTCTGCTTTTAGCCCTGGCTGGGTGTGTAGTTTTACCTGTCTCTACTTTGTCCAAGGCATCACGTGTTGCAGCTGTTTGTAGGTCTTCTGTGCTTTTTACTGAGACAGCCATTTCGTGTTGATTGTTGCACAAGGCAGCAGCAGTGTGGCTGGGGATTGGAGTCTCTACAGCAGGGACCCGCTGAATCCTGAGTCTTGCGCTCCTTTGTTTGCGTTTAGGGGTAGTGCTCGGTGGCCTTTTGCAGCCATTGAGGCGTTTGGTTTTGTCTGGAGTGGCTAAGTTCTGCTCCTGCTGTTCTTTTTCCTTCCTCTGCCAGTAGGCCTTCAGAGGTGCCAGTTTTTCATAGTGCAGTAAGGTATCTGGACTTAGATTCACCATTGTGACTGAAGGTTCCACTCTACTCAACTTCACCTGCATGTGCTTCTCACCTTTGAAGCGGTTGATGATGATGTATTTAATGATCACTGGTGGCTCCTTTCGACATGACCGGCGCCTCTTCTTTGGGCACCAGTCATCATCCCACTCTTTCTTAGGTCCGACCGACAGCTTCTTGCGTTTTTCTGCGTTCCGCTCACTCTCTATGGAGTCTACGTCATACAGGTAGTCTTCTCGGAAAGCAACCTTCCTCTTGGCACGAAGACGATAGCTGAGCTGACTGGAGGAACTAGAATTCTCCCTGGATAGTTGCCCATGGGGTTGTTGAGCTTGCCACGTGTCAGGGGATGACCCCGTGCAGTAGCTGTCATCACTGAACTCACCAGAATCCTCCGGTGAGTTACTAAGGTCAAAAAGAAAGTTGCTGTTTGGAGTTGTCGGGTCCTCCACCTTGTCCTCACTTGATTGGTCCAATTTGTCTTGCAAACTTTCTGTTCTGCTACAAGGTAGAGTGGGGAAAAAGCCTAACTGTGATTCATCTTGCAGAGGGACCTCAGTCCGTTCTTGTGCCACATCTGGGTAAGACTCATAGCGAATTTTGAGCGAACAGACATCTGCACCCAGAGTTGACTCCTCATCTTGGAACATGTAGTTTTCTACATCTTCCTCACAAAACAGATTGACTGCCAGCTCACTGCGGGAGCACAAGTCTAGCAGCTCCATTCGGCTCTCGCTAATCAGGGACTCCAGGCAGCTCCAGTCTTGAGCCTCCTCCCCCAGGGTCTCATATATACTCCTAGAGGTCGGGTCATCATCTGATTCGCTCTCTCGCATTGACTTGCCTTCTTCTGCATTTTCGTTGACTCCAGCTGTATGGGTGGGACCACTAAGCAACTGATCAGAACATAGCACTTGGTCACCATACCGGCCAGCAGTGGTGGCAGAGCTGAGGCACTGCATGCTGATGTTGGAGGAAGGGCAGGACTGGAAATCAGAAGTTAACCCAAGAACGGACTCGCATGATTGGTTCTTAGGAAGTAGACAACTTATGCAGTCTCCTCCCCCCGAGTCCATGCTGGAAAGGGGTGGCCTGTCACAGCTCGGAGGCACAGACCAGGGACTCACAGGCTTGGAGCAAGTGATGGATGAGAGGGAGGAGAGAGATGAGAAGGAAGAGAGGGAGGAAAGGGAGGTGGCCTTGGAGACAGAGTCATCGTGCAGGTCTGTCACACTGAAGGGAACTTCAGCTGTCTGACTGGAGGAATCCAGAGTGGGTGGGGATAAAAGAGGAGCCTCGGTAGAGTCACAGTGTGTCAGGACATGCGACTTGTCAGAGAGATGATCGTGTGAGTCTAAAATAGAAATGAAGAAAAGCTTAAGTTAGATCAATTACTATACAATGTGAAGTTTCTCTTGTGGTATGTGCACACCAAAACCTAGATTTAAATTTATTAATAGATCCTTTGATGGGGAGTGCTTAAGAAAATCACAATTTGTGCTCTCCGCGCTGTTATGCAAAGTGATTACATGGTGTAGCAGAACTGCTAATGTGTCAGTATAACATTATAGGCTAATTAATATTTAAACGCATTTGGATGCTAAATTATTTATGTAATTACAATTTGAATGCGGTTTTAATGGGATTAGATGGTCCTAACACATCTTTCCTTATATAACAGTCCTCACTGTCGATCTCTCTCTGTGCTAGTCAAGACGCTAATTCATTTGAGAACATTACAGAGAATATTACATGACCGGGTTATTAAATAAGGAAATAACAGAATCTAACGTGTGGTAATAAAGTCGAAATATCAGCGTGATGTCAGGCTCTCCTGGAGTAGGAGTAAACAGTCCTAATTACAGACACTCCAGAGTGATAAATTTAAGTCCCTGTTCATCATCAGGGTAAATTCAGGAAGAAGGAAGATTTTGAGCTCTCGCTACGGAGCTTCGAGTAAGCTACACTTACTCAATAAATCCTGCAAAGGATTGCCAGCCTTTAAAGGAATGCAGCATCAGACATGAATGGCATTGCAAATGACCAGACAGAGAATTTTCCCACAGGACACCAGGATGCAGCAAGACTTTGTAATGCAGCGACTTTGTCCTGCTTTAGAAAGAACGTTCTCATACACGGCAGGTTCGTAATTAATGGGCCAGTCAAATTTCAATCCTCCTGATTATGAAGACTGTGGTTAGAGCATTTGATATTAATGAAGACTTTACGTGTGTAGGTACTTCATAGAGATTCAGTTGTGAACTGTGATTCATGTATCGCCACATTGAGGATTTTTAAATGGTTTATTATCATAGTAAAGTTGAACCGGTCGATCAGCCAGCAAATGGAATTGGCTGGTTTTCATGTAGATCAGCCTTGACCATTCAGCCTCGGATATAACCGATTCTGAGCAGAGGGCACGAGCAAAACTCGCATTAAAACTGTGAGTGAACTAGTCTTGAAACACACTCATTACACAGGCTTACACCACACCACCAGAAATGTACGTTAGAGGCCAGGTGTGCCCGTGTTAGAAGCTCAACATGCAATCAAGACGTCGGAGGCATTTAAGGTGGTAAAGCGTCACCGTTTTCACAATCCGACTGGTGGTGCTCTAAACTATTCCCACACTGGCATCCAGTGTGGTACGAGTGACTTATTATTGTTACGTTTTTAGAAACAATAGTAATGATGAATGACAGAGATACGCGCTGCTCAGTAACAATGTAGCTTTGTGTTTGATTTAGTTTAAAGATTAATGTTAAACTCTTGTAACTTAAAGTGAGTTTGTATTGTTTTAATGTTTGTTTTTTAAGTGAGAAAACGAATGTTATAAGGTACGTGCTACATTTAATTACTCATGTTCAATTTCGGGTGTGAAGCTGGTCAATTAAGCTAAGGTATAAAAATTTTTTCATTTAATTTCTTTAAATTGTAACAAAATTTTGGAAAAAAATATTGCATCAGGATATTTATTAAAACGTGATTTTTAAAGAATTGTGATATTAATTAAATTGCTTCCCACTAAACATTGGACGTCGGGTAGACGTGCAGATCATGTCTATATTGGGTCCGTCGGTCCATGACCAATTCTGGACGTTTATTCAACGTCCAAACTAGGTCCACTATTTGGACGTCCAACCATGACCCCACTTGGACGTCATTTTGACGACCTAATCTGGCAAACGGCGTGCAAACGGCGTGTGACTGCCCTATGCACGCCGTAATCCCCCCTCCCTTTTCTGCCAGAAAGGCGTGTCAAGATTTCACAGTAAACACACCCATTCAAGCCCTATTTATTCATTTACCTGGTGCCACCACTAGATGGCGCTTCGTTCTCAAGAACACGTTAAAACAAGCCAGCTGCGCTGAGTTGCAATCACGTGATTTTAACAACCCGCCTCCACCCCCGCCGAACTGACGCTGCCAAACTACAGAGATGAAGATGGCGGCTTAACGGACTATTCGTGGTAAGTGATGTTTTATTTTATAAAATGTGTTTGTGGTAGTTTACAGTTTATTTCCCAGTTTAGTTTTTTATTGGCCGTTTTAAATATCACTGGCAACACCAGCAGCGGTCAGATGTGACTTTAGAGAACTTAATGATCTGTTTACCAAGTCTGGAGTTAATATTACAGCTTACTGTCAGTGTCACACACTCACAATGTCACTCCACTTTAACTCAAAAACATGCTCAAGCTTCGACAATACTATTAATGTCCCTATTACAAGAGCTGCACTACCCGATGAAGAGTGTTTGTGTTCTCTGTAAATACTGAGAGAATCTCACCGCGTGTTGTCTGGATAAATTCAGCGCTTATTTATTCTCTGGTTAAGAGTTAATCTGCAGGTTATTTCTGTGACTGTAATATAATGTGATGCAGTTGATGAGGGACACAGACTGAGGGGAGCTGTACAGGAGCTAGTAACGCTCATAACCCGGTTTATATTTTATACACTTTGTCCGGGACTTTCCGCGGTAGCGCGAGCGCTTAGTTAAAGAGCTGAACAACAACACTGAAGTGTTCATCAGTTAGGAGGAGGAGGAGGGGGGAGGTGTGTGTGTGTGGGGGGGGGGATGGGGGAGGTATGAGGGGCTTCAGTAAGTTATAGTTTGGCTTCAGGGATGAACTAATGCTCATATAATCGCTTAACTTATTTGTATGAGAAGCGCATTAAGTAAATTCTCGGTTAATTTAATTCAGACGATAATACAGACAGTCACTGGTTAACACTAACACTGTTCACTGGTTAACACTAACACTGTTCACTGGTTAACATTAGCACAGGCAGTTTATTTACATTACAGAATCCCCAAAACAGTATTTTACACACTCTGTGGTAAATAGGTTTATTAATATACAGTGGTGTGAAAAACTATTTGCCCCCTTCCTGATTTCTTATTCTTTTGCATGTTTGTCACACTTAAATGTTTCTGTTCATCAAAAACCGTTAACTATTAGTCAAAGATAACATAATTGAACATAAAATGCAGTTTTTAAATGAGGGGTTTTATTATTTAGCGAGAAAAATAATCCAAACCTACATGGCCCTGTGTGAAAAAGTAATTGCCCCCTGAACCTAATAATTGGTTGGGCCACCCTTAGCAGCAATAACTGCAATCAAGCGTTTGCGATAACTTGCAACGAGTCTTTTACAGCGCTCTGGAGGAATTTTGCCCCACTCATCTTTGCAGAATTGTTGTAATTCAGCTTTATTTCAGGGTTTTCTAGCATGAACCGCCTTTTTAAGGTCATGCCACAACATCTCAATAGGATTCAGGTCAGGACTTTGACTAGGCCACTCCAAAGTCTTCATTTTGTGTTTCTTCAGCCATTCAGAGGTGGATTTGCTGGTGTGTTTTGGGTCATTGTCCTGCTGCAGCACCCAAGATCGCTTCAGCTTGAGTTGACGAACAGATGGCCGGACATTCTCCTTCAGGATTTTTTGGTAGACAGTAGAATTCATGGTTCCATCCATCACAGCAAGCCTTCCAGGTCCTGAAGCAGCAAAACAACCCCAGACCATCACACTACCACCACCATATTTTACTGTTGGTATGATGTTCTTTTTCTGAAATGCTGTGTTACTTTTACGCCAGATGTAACGAGACACGCACCTTCCAAAAAGTTAAACTTTTGTCTCGTCGGTCCACAAGGTATTTTCCCAAAAGTCTTGGCAATCATTGAGATGTTTTTTAGCAAAATTGAGACGAGCCTTAATGTTCTTTTGGCTTAAAATAGTTTGCGCCTTGGAAATCTGCCATGCAGGCCGTTTTTGCCCAGTCTCTTTCTTATGGTGGAGTCGTGAACACTGACCTTAATTGAGGCAAGTGAGGCCTGCAGTTCTTTAGATGTTGTCCTGGGGTCTTTTCTGGCCTCTCGGATGAGTTGTCTCTGCGCTCTTGGGGTAATTTTGGTCGGCCGGCCACTCCTGGGAAGGTTCACCACTGTTCCATGTTTTTGCCATTTGTGGATAATGGCTCTCACTGTGGTTCGCTGGAGTCCCAAAGCTTTAGAAATGGCTTTATAACCTTTACCAGACTGATAGATCTCAATTACTTTTGTTCTCATTTGTTCCTGAATTTCTTTGGATCTTGACATGATGTCTAGCTTTTGAGGTGCTTTTGGTCTACTTCTCTGTGTCAGGTAGCTCCTATTTAAGTGATGTCTTGATTGAAACAGGTGTGGCAGTAATCAGGCCTGGGGGTGACTACAGAAATTGAACTCAGGTGGGATAAACCACAGTTAAGTTATTTTTTAACAAGGGGGGCAATCACTTTTTCACATAGGGCCATGTAGATTTGGAGTTTTTTTTCTCCCTTAATAACGTAAACCTTAATTAAAAAACTGCATTTTATGTTCAATTATGTTATCTTTGACTAATAGTTAACGGTTTTTGATGAGCAGAAACATTTAAGTGTGACAAACATCCAAAAGGATAAGAAATCAGGAAGGGGGCAAATAGTTTTTCACACCACTGTATATTATTTTTATTAGAACTATATGTTCTGTGAAGTTTATTTATCTTTGTCTTGACTAAATTCTCCTGTTGTCTTTAAGCAGAGCTCCGCTGTGGAGGATTGGGGGGTCAGACGGCTGACGGCTGGACTTTTGGAGCTACAGGACTGGAGGAGCCTGAACAAGCTGTTGAGGGAGCTGTAGGAGGGATGACGTCACAGTCCGACAGCTTTAGAATGATGTTTGATCAGGTCTACTGTATATACTGACCATAGAACTGCTAAATGTCTGATACAGTACTTTGGGGGAAACAAGGACTTCAACTGTTCCATGTTTAATAGTTTTGATATTTGAAAAATTAATATTTTAATGTAAAAGGACTATAGATAGAGACTTATAAGCAGCTGGTGTATCCGGGTAGTTTAATGAACTTTAAGCAAAAAGGCAACATGTATTCACCTGTTTTATACAAATTACTGTTTTAACTTTGACTAGTTTTGGAAGAATAAATTGAATTGTTAAAGTCATGTTTTGCGTGTTTTAATTTTGGGGGATTGTTTGGGTATTTAAAAATTGTTTAGTTGAACCAACAACTTCAATGGGCAAAAAATGGGACACAACTTTGTTTTAAATAGTCAAAGAGTTGGGCTGAAAATCATAATAATAATAATTGGTCATAGAAACAAATGAAACCAGTTAAACACTTGATTATATGTATTTGTGTTTGTGATTGTGACCCATAATATTTTTTTCTCAGTATAAATAAATGTTTTGGGTTTTAAGAACTCCAAAAGAGCAACGACAAACTTAGGAGTGGAAGGTGAGAAACCTCAATGGAGAATACTGAGTATGACATGTTGTTAATTGCTCTGTGTGTGTGTTTTTGGCGGGGGGATGGGTGTGCGTGTTAAAGCCAACGGAGAAATGCAGGAGCGCCCACGCATATATACACACACACACACCTCTCCATTCATCCATCATTAATTAAACCTATGAACACGGCTGTTCAGCAGTTCTAAACACAAGCACAGGGTCTGTTTTTGTCCTTAACTAAAATACTTCAATACGTTAATAATGAATTTATTTTGCTGAATAAGGTAATAAGCGATATTTAAACCAAACCAGTAAGTTAAGTAAGTGTTACATACATTAAAGTACTGTGTATAACCAAGTGCCCTAGTTAGAAATTTGAAGGGGGCATCATGTTCGAGCACTGTTTTTCCCTGGCCTTATAGTAACAGTATTGTCCTTGCTGAATTGTGTTGAGGCACGCAAACCCCGTGACCACAATAAGGTGGCAATCCCTCAGGGGGGAAATTTAAATTAAAGAAATAAAATAAAATATCCTTAATCCAGATTTTATCAATCAATGACATAACATTTATCTAAGCTGGATGGTCAAATTCTCAAAAACGTTTAACCTAAAGTAAGACTTAACACACTATAACTAAAATATTTACAAAACTGAAAGGTTGTCTTATGAATAATAAAAAATACAAACTAAATTAAAACAGATGGGCTATTGAACAGATCATAATATGTTTTATGTTTTCTGATTATAAATGATATATGGGTTGATTTTAGAAAGGCTAAATCAAATAGCTAGTTTTGGTCATGTCAGTCCAGTAACTATACTATGTAAAAGTAATTATAATATGAATTAATTAAGGGCAGAACCTAATCTTTTATACTGTGTGTGTGTGTATATATATATATATATATATATATATATATATATATATATAAAAAACATATTATGATCTGTTAAATAGCCCATCTGTTTTAATTTAGATTGTGTGAGTATATATATATATATATATATATATATATATATATATATATATATATATATATTATTAACAAATATATATGTTAATAATTTACACCATGATAACATTAGTATTTATGTTTTTTTGTATATATTTTTAAATGTTCAAATGAACGTTTAAGAGTATATAATTTGTGATTGAGACCCATAAGTTAAATTGAAATAATGTTTATAGGTAGTAAGCCAGGTTTTAGTAACCTTGGATAAATCACCATGTAAGCCCTCTCTCGCGCACGCGCTCTCACGCTATCTCTCGCACTCACACACTGTACACACACACAAACACACACAAATAACACATGAAATCGCATGAAACCAAATGAAACTATGGTAAAAAATATAAGCAGTAAAAATACAGTAGTATCCTGTAGGTGATTCCTGTCCTGTGATAACAGGCACTAACACTCTGGAACTGTTTAGTTCTGTTAGTTTTGTTTTCAAGTGTGAATGTTTATGGGGATTAAATCTGTCTCTGCTGCTGCATCTATACACCGTTGTGATAAGTGATTTATGCCCCATCAGATCTTTAATGTGGGACATTATGCTGGTTAAATGACTAAAGACACACTGATCCGTATGGACAGATATTTGTTCCAGATATTATGCGCCATTAATCAATTTGTTATGCCAATTTGACTATCAGCGAAAACATCAAAAATATAACGAAAACAAACCCAAGCAGAAGTTAAATTTTAAGCTTTACTTTCAAAATAAAATTTTATTTGCCACAGACACAGCACGATATGCCATAAAATGCTTTGGGTGCTTTAGGTGAGGCTCGAACTCGGCATTGCTTCACCTGTACTGCTTTATAAGTACCACGCGCTAACCGATTGCGCCACTGGAGCCACACGGAAGTTGCGCTTGTCAGAGTATCCTCTCTCTCATGCACACACACACGAAATATAAGTAGTAAAAATCAGTAAAAATACATCAGTATAACAGGCGCTACCCCTCTGGAACTTTTTTTACTATTGTTTCCAAGTGTTTATGGGGATTTAATCTGCCTCTGCTGCCGCATCCATTCACAGTTGTGATAAGTGATTAATGCCCCATCAGATTTTTTGACGGGGGAACATCATGCATGATTAAATGACAAAAGAAATACTGATCCATATGGGCAGATATTTGTTCCAGGTTGCATGCGCCATTAATTGCCTTTCTTATGCCACTTGTTGACTATCAGTGAAAAAAAAAACATCATCAAAAATATAATGAAAACAAACCCAAGCAGACGTTAAATTTTGAGCTTTACTTTGCAGCAAAATATTATCTATCAGTATATTAAATGGAACGAGGTAAAATACACAGTAATGTAAAATACTGTACATAGCCCGCGTTTTTATTCCGTACCTACAATGATCGGTATAGACAAATTACAGACGCTACCGTGTCTTTAAGGATAATTTCAGGATGTCTTAAAAAATATTTCACTAACTAGTTTAATTAATTCATTATTAAATAATAAATAGCATAATCATCATGGGTTGTGTATTGAGTGATTTAACAAATCTGTTTTATTAATCAGTTTGTGGTTGTTGTTTTTTACCACGTCATCTATTTATGAAACTATGTTGACAATACAAGAACTGTCTGTATATTAAAGATATGGTATTGGGCTTCCTGGACACTGCAGTTAACTGTGCCAGTCAATGCTCCATCTGGCGGAATTATACGGCATTGCCACCATCTTTTTAGAAAGCGCATGGGGGCGTTTATGGGGCGGGGCATCGTTAACTGTTGAATGTGAGAGACCTGTTGAATGTGTTCCGGTTCATGCTAAGGCTGAATTGGGTTTGGTTCTCGAGTGAATGTGTTTCCCGTGCGTACTGTACTGTACTGTAGTGAATAAAGTACTCCCAGCCATTTACATTGGGAAGCAATCAATCCAACTCGTATCTCCACGAAAGCAAGCGACGCAGCGTGATCAAAGCGGAGCGTCAGGTTCAAGATCACGGGGCGGAGCCCAACGGTGACACTGCGCAAGCGCCGGGGCAAGCTACAGCGCTGTCAGCCGGCGAAGCAATTTGGTGGAGTCAACATTAGACGTGCGGTAGACGTCGAAAAAAAGACTTCGCCTGGCGTTACAAAACAACCCCATCAATGGACGGAAATTGGATGACATGGAAAAGATGTCGCTACGACGTCACATTGCTCAGTGGGTTCTGTTGGTTTATGATAATGGAAAAAAATTTAAGCAAATATACAATATGTCATTGAGTAACACTGTGGCTAAGTGAATCCAAAATAAGGACACCAAGCATAAACTGGCTAATGCCTAAAACTAGTGTGTTGCTAGTTAACTTTGTTATATATAAAAAATTTTGAATGCAAATGATAAGGAGAAATCGATCAAATGTAGAGAAGTTTCTGGCGTATGAATAAATAGCAACATTATGAACTCCTGAGTTGTTTGGAAGCTTGCGGGCCCCTTTATATGGAAAGTTCTTATAATCCCAACCCGAAATAACTTAAATAACTCTAAACTTAGCGCTGTTACTAAAACAAAATGACACGTCCACAGCATTAAGCACTGTCTGTATGTGAGAAAACGTTTACTATGAAGTGGACCACGCTCTCTTTGTAGGTTGTATGACCTGTACGGTTCCTCTTATAGAAAACAAGCAGGGCAGAAACCTACACTGAAGAAATGCTGTGTGATAATGAAGTTAACCTTTGACATTGTATGACTATTACACATGTAGAAATGTTATAAGCTCCATCTTTACAGAAGAAAGAATATTAATTATGCTTTTGTTTTATTTTTTTAAGTGACTCGATGGTTTCTGTTTAGTGGCGCCGTGTGTTTGTTTTGTACCATTGTCTGTGGCGGGAGGAGGACTGGGGCAGCGCTCGTGCCCTGCGAATCGCGACTCCTGTAGGACATCCATCAATCTGGAGAAAGTCTGCACTGCACAAACATCATTCTCACTGTCTGCTCTGTGGAGACACACACACACACAGACACACACACACACAGACATGCGGTGAGAGTGAGAAACCTTATCAGAGGAATCCACACAACTCCCACCTCTCTTTACTTTCATTTTCTCGGTGTTCCACACTGATCCGTTTCCCTCCCTCCCTCTTTCTCACACACACAGTGTTACTGAGAGTTGTGCTATATTACATCACTCTGTCCTCTACATGTCCTGCGCTATGATGCAGCAGACGGCTGGAAGGGAAGAGTTTGTTTTAAACGATGTGGAAATTAATTGCATGTTTCCTGCATGTGTGGGATCTGGAGATCGCTTGCTGTCGCAGAGGTCCAAAAGATCACGGATTCGGGAGGTTTATTTAAATAAAAAATAATGAGAAACCTGTGCCACTTTGACTCAAAGTGCTTAAACAGCTAAATCTAAACCATAATTTTGACTTTGGTACTAACAACTGATTAGTCTGATTAGGTCCAACATGTGGAAAAATACAGCTTCACAAAAACACTGGTCCTCGTCCAACACTCGTCTGTTTAAAACCTCACTGCATGACTGCTTTTATTCACTACTGAATACAATCTGAGGAAAATGTGTATAATGCTGAATCTAGTTTCCTTTCCAATCACAGACGCCACACCATCCTTACACGTGTCGTTCTTCTTGACCTTGATACGTGATCAACGTGTTCTTTAAGTGATTAGAATGGATGAATCATCAAAGCAAGGACAAGCGCTAACGAGGGAAAATGTTTCTGTTTTGATTTCAGATGCAAACAGTTCAGTACAACGCAAATACAAACTGCTTCAAAGGGAAACAACGTCACTGTGATTCACTGTCATGGCATCCGTTCCCGAAGGAGGTGTGGTCTCTGTGCTAGTTTTTGGTGAATGGGGTGTGGTCTCTGTATTAGTCCAAGGTAAAGGAGGTGTGGTCTCTGGAATTGTCTTGGCAAAGGAGGTGTGGTCTCTGTGTTTGTCCTGGTGAAGGAGGTGTGGTCTCTGTGCTAGTTTTGGTGAATGGGGGTGTGGTCTCTGTATTAGTCCAGGGTAAAGGAGGTGTGGTCTCTGTGTTTGTCCTGGTGGAGGAGGTGCGGTCTCTGTGCTAGTTTCTGGTAAATGGGGTGTGGTCTCTGTATTAGTCCAGGGTAAAGGAGGTGTGGTCTCTGTGTTTCTCCTGGTGAAGGAGGTGCGGTCGCTGTGCTAGGTTTTGGTGAATGGGGTGTGGTCTATGTATTAGTCCAGGAGGTGTGGTCTCTGGGATTGTCTTGCAAAGGAGGTGTGGTCTCTGTGCTAGTCCTGGTGAAGGAGGTGTTGTCAATGCTGCTAGTTTTGGGGGTCCGGTCTCTGTTCTAGTTTTGATGAAGGAGGTGTGGTTTCCGTGCTAGTTTTGGTGGATGGGCGTGGTCTATGTATTAGTCCAGGGTAAAGGAGGTGTGGTCTCTGTGCTGGTTTTGGTAAAGAAAGTGTTGTCTTATTGAAGGAAGTGTGGTCTCTGTGCTAGTCCTGGTGAAGGAGGTGTGGTCAATGCTGCTAGTTTTGGTAAAAAGGGTGTGGTCTCTGTTCTAGTTTTGGTGAAGGAGGTGTAGTCATGGTGTTTGTCTTGGTAAAGGAGGTGTGGTCTCTTTGCTAGTTTTGGTAAAGGAGTGTGGTCTTTGTGTTTGTCTTGGTGATTGAAGAAGAAGAAGAATATTCAATTATTGTCACATGTACTTTTTACAGCACAGCGAAATTTCTTCTTCGCATATCCCAATTAGGAAACTGGGGTCAGAGCGCAGGGTCAGCCAGCTTACAGCGCCCCTGGAGCAGATAGGGTTAAGGGCCTTGCTCAAGGGCTCAACAGTGGCAACTTGCCGATGCTGGGGTTCGAACCCCCGACCTTCCGATCAGTAACCCAGAAACCCACAGCCTTAACCGATTGAGCCACCACTGCCCCTTGAGATGGGATCTCTGTGCTTGTCCTGGTGAAGAACGTGTAACCTTGTGTTGGTCTTGATGAAGGGGGTGTGGTCTTTATGTTTGTTTTGGTAAAGAAGGTGTGGTCTTTGTGTTTGTCTTGGTGATTGAGATGGGGTCTCTGTGCTTGTCCTGGTGAAGGAGGTGTAACCATGTGTTTGTCTTGGTGAAGGGGGTGGGGTCTCTGTGCTTTTCTTGGTGAAGTAGGTGTGGTCTCTATGCTCTCAGAAGTTCTCTCATTCAATAGTCACTTAGTACCTGATTCTCAAACTCAGAACCTCCAGTAAAGTAGGCATGGCCTTTGTGTTAGTTCTGGTCTGTCTGTGCTGATTAAAAAGGTGTGGCCCATATACATGTCAGTCCTACTAAAGTAGGCGGAGTCAATGTTATTCAACCTTATTCGGACCCAAATCTATTATGACGTACAGAGACACGCATCGCGTCGTTCCTTTAACACTCCTCTGTTCGAATAAACCGAGGCAGGTGGAAGAGGGAACCGTCTGCAAAGGGCTGTTATTAAAAAACAAAATTAATATTTATCCAGCCTTAACACCTAGCCGAGGAAGCCAGACAGCGGGATTATGGGATAGCGTGAGAGAGTCGGTGAGGAGAGAGTGAGATGTTCTCTACCTTTGTGTAAATGTCTCTGCATCTGCCCACCTACTGCATTTCTCACAATTAAGATGAGCCGCACTGTGACAGCAGCACGCGCCACAACACACACCATGCCGCACTGTGTGTGTATGAGGATAAAAAACAGATTAGTGTGGCTGCAATCATATCACAGATCAGTAATCTCAGTCAAGTCCGCTTACACTTGAGTTTCATCCATTCATCCATTCATCTGCACATCCATCCATCCATCCATCCATCCATCCATTCCTGCATCCATGCTTCAGCAGTTGTTCCTTCATCCGCCTCATATCCTTCTTCTGAAGCTTACCTTCATGTTCCTGAGAAACACAACAGTAAACTAAACAAACTTTACCAATGACACTGGAGACTCCTTCCATAAACGTTACAGGAATCAGCGGAGCGTCCGCTGTATATGTCTCTGTGAATAAGCTGTTGCTATGGAAGTGATAACGATATCAGAATGAGTGGATTAATATACACCTGCACTACTGCCAGAGTGGCTGTTCTGGAAAATTAACCAACACCTTCTGAGCAATCAGACAGAGAACACCAGCTTCATTCTGACTGAGTGTGTTCTGGCTTAAAGGGAAATTGTGGATGTTTTTTTCTTTTTTTTCCCTTTAAGTTCAGGGCTTTCCCAGAATCCCCAGCGTCCCATTGGCCTACTAACACATCTTATGTTAAAACAGTCACTTCACAGCGTTGCTTCAACTCTAAATTTCTTATTAGAATTAATTTCTTCTAAAAACTTATTCATGTCGCCCGTTTCTCCACGAAAAAAAGAAAAAGACGACTCCATGTTCGCAGTTTGCAGTCACTGAGATGTGTGAAATTTGCTTGTTTTTACCCCTAGATTGTGTATGGTTCACATTTTTTATCAAGAACTTGTCAAATTAATTGTTGGAGCGAGCAATAAAGTGGCATTAGCTAAACTAATCTGTCCTATGGAGAACCAAAATGAACCAAAGTTTGGGCGATGGATCTCGAGTCTATCCCGGGAACACTGGGAGTGCGGTGAGACCACAGAACACTCTGGGAATACACTTTCTCCAGTCCATGAACCAGTGTGTGTGTGTGTGTGTGTGTGTGTGTGTGTGTGTGTGTTTTAGGAGGTTGAATGCAACCAGGGAACCTGGAAGGAACGTCCAGAGAAACTGCATGTAAACACAAGAAGAAACAAATTGTATAAAGGGTAATACCGGGCACTCGGAAGAAGTGAGTACATACCGCTTTTCACATTAACAAGAATATACTTTAAACCTAGCATGATTGTTTACAAATCTAACACAAAAAATACTTTAATAAAGTACCGCATCCATCCATCCATGAACCTCTTGTAGTTCAATGGCGACCAGTGTATTTATTTCTACTTTACGACTGTGGTGGGACCTCTAGTGAATAGTCACACACACTGCTGGGTAATTTGGGAACGCCAGGTAGCCTAATCTGCCTTTGGGAGGAAACCCACCAAGACCCTGCACACACAGACCCTGAGGAAGGAATCGAACCCAGACCCTGGAGGTGCAAGGCAACAATGCTAACCACTACACCAGCAAGCCGTCAGAATTCAGCGTCCTCTCTCTCTATCTCTCTTTTTCTTTTTATATTTTCAGATGAGTGTATACTCAATTGACAGACACTGTTATTCAGAGAGACTTACATTTTTATCTGATTATAAATCTGAGCAGTTGAAGGTTAAGCGCCATGCTCATGGCGCAACAGTGCAAATTTGGTGATGCTGGGGTTTGGACTGGGACCATCTGATCAGTAGCCCAACGCCTCTGATCCTGTTAAATAATTTGCTGTTGCTGAAGGTTTTTCTTTTTTGTGAAGACAACAATAAAACAAAACATTTAATTCATTTTTACCTACGTGGTTGAGCGAATAATGATAATGATCAGCTGTGTACAAACCGACAAGAGTTACTGAGGTAAAAATGTGAAAACAATTATTTTTAAAAAGTTGATTTCTGCTTGTTTTGTTCGATCCAAAACTGCATGACGGATGCAAACGTATTGCGCTTCGATGAAAGTGTATCAACTCACATCTTAAGTCGCAGTTGAGTAGTTGTGCGCTATGGCCAATAAAGGGCAGTATGTGAAATGTGTACATTCTTCATTTTCGGCAAAAAATAAAAAACATTAAATACCTTTTCTTTCTGATCTTCCAACAGAATTGAGAAAGTTTTAACCCTACACGTTGTTTTAAAGCACTTTAATGAACACAATCCAAGTTGGTGACTTCAGTAGACGGAAAAACACATACAGTGGAACCTCGAGTAATGCAGTTTGCGAGTGTTTTGACTTGGAAAACTAACAAGTCTTGGTTTACAAGTACCGAGTATCATGTATCACGCATGCGCTTCTTGTTTTGACGCCGAGCGTCACGTGATCACAACTGAGCCAACGGTTTTTCTCCCTCTTATGGTGGGGAATTGTGGGTAATCGTCTCCCCTGCTGGGTCTTAGTGCTCGTCTCTCACTGGTATAATCAACATCCGTGCACGCGTGTACTGTTTACTATAACACTGTGACCACGTGTGTGTGTCTAAAACATATTTGCGTGTAAAGCAAAAGCAAGTCTCATTAGAGAGGTTAAAAATCCATTTTCTCTCTCTGTATCAGCCTGCACTTTCTGTCTGTGTATGCGCGTCATTGGCTTTCATACCTCCTACTTTTGCCTTCACAGTAACACACACACTCTTTCTCTCTGCTCTTCATAGAAACACTGCTCTGTCGCGATTCTTAGGTAAAGGTAAAGCAGTGGTTCCGTTAGTGTGTCGCTCAATCGAGTGTCATTAGAGAGACTTCTTGTTTATTTTTCCGATAAAACAGTATTTCCGCTGTGTGTGTGAAAAGAGTGGAGGAAGAGTAACTGTGTAAGATGAGAAGGGGGAGAGGGGAGGGGCTCCTTACTTTAGCTTCACACACACATACATACAGTACACACACACACACAGCGCTTGCGCACACAATCTGTCTGGATTTATTTTTACTTTTTTTAAAGGTAAAGTGCAGGTTAATTTGTTTTATTTTTACTTTATATTTTGTATTAATAATTTTTATGTATTTATTTTTTGGGCTGTGGAATGAATAAATTGGGTTTCCATTATTTCTTATGGTAAAATTCGAATTGGTTTACAAGTGTTTTGAAATATGAGCCCGCTTCCGGAACAAATGATGTTCGTAATCCAAGGTTCCACTGTATTTGCACACACGCTATAAATCCGCTCTTCTGGTGACGTTATTTTTTTGGTGGAGGAGGGAAATCCTAGTGTCAAAATAAGCCCGATGCTTCCCTCTTCCTTATTATCCTCATCGACGTCCTCTATAATCAGGATTTTGACAGATTTTTCTGAGGAGCTCCAAAGTAAACAAACTGGCAAATCACCACTGATTTCCTGATACAATATCATTACGATACCTGGGTGCCGATTGAATTTGTATCTGTAAGTATCACGATTTTTTAAATAATCGTTTTTTTGAAGGGATTTTGTTACAGTTCCCAACAAACTTAGATACATCAGTGAATCGACATCTTCCCCCATGTCTACTCTGTATATCCAAATAGGTTATCCGATCTCGGATCTCCGCATGGCATCTAAATGCATGAAATAATTGAAATTTAAGTTAGATTGAATGTTTTGACATCTTCAGAACAAACGCTTCAAAAGTTTGTGCTGAAAATGATGATGTAACCTCATTGAAAAACATAAAATTTAAGCAAGTTCCAAACTTTGTGAGTAGAACGAAACATCACGTTTGTTAAGTACCCTGGACTCTCGTACACATTCCTCTGAAGCGCAAATCCAAATGAATTACAAGCGCTGGTGTAGCATCAAAAAAATTATGATGATCGAAACGAATGTGGAAATGATAATGCAAACAGAAATAATAAGTGATGAGAAATAATAAAGCGATCTCTCTTCAGCACAGTACCATATGTCTTACTGTATAATAATTACGTCCAGGTTTAATTCCCAGCCAACACCTGAACCCCGGGTACTGGATGCAGTGCAGGTCCCAAGCCCGAATTAAATGGGAGGGCTGCGACAGGAAGGGTGTCCGGCGTAAAACCTATGCCCAAGTCTTCATATTGAAGATGTTTAAGTGTTTCAGTGCAAGTATTTTATATGCGTAAGATGTTTACAGTTATACAGTTAGTTTGATCAACATTAGACAGACTGCACTGGCACACTGTAACAACAAAAAGAGCGGGATTTCCGAAAAACTCTCCATCTGCATGGTGACGTCTCACCGCGTGCAATTGTTTTCGGGTTACAAGTAACTGGACAGGAATGACAACATCGCTACCTGGCTGCCATTTGCGACTGCATGCAAGTCGTTCCGTGATTAGCTGGCTAAATATACAGGAGACGTTATCAACCAACTGCTGTTTTTTTACGCCAGTGAGTCGCCCTCTGCCTCACGTTCTGTCTTGGTGTTGTTGTTTTGTTTTTGCTTTTTTTGTCCTACAAGAGAAGCTACGAACAACCCGGCAAAATATCTCCTTCGTCAACACGTCTAAGAGAAAGAAGTATAAGAAACAAATGAGTGTAAAGATGAGATTAGTAAACAGAGGAAGGATTGCTGACGTTGTCATGATGTTATTTACTTATTAAACAGATACATTTCTCAGCCTGTCAGTCAAACATTCCATAGTATTTTTTCCAGAAAGTCAGGAAACGGCGTTGAGCTTCTGATTTCCACTCCACTGATAACACACTCCACGTTTACGGCCCCTGTCCTGTGCTACTGTTCCAACATCACTTATGATGTGTGTGTGTGACTGAAGGGGAAAAAACAACACACACTGATCCTGAACGGCGTGAGTGTGTTTCACCGGACAGCGGGACCCCGAGGGTCACGTTTACAGCCTGTTTATGTGCCAGAAGCTGAACGCTTAGACCGAAGGGGGAAACGATGATGACGTCGACGCGCCTTTCGGTTCTAACGGGAAAAGGTATTTTTCTGACGCGCTGATTGCACGCGTGAGATTATACGGTGTGTGTGTGTGTGTGCGTGCGTGCGTGCACGCGCGCGCTAGAGCGCAGAGCCGTTCAGTTCTTGCTCGTCGTTTCAGCATGCCGCAAAGGTTCGGCCAATAATGCAGCGTGCGCACACACACACACGCGCACGTGCGCGCGCATTCGCACACGCTTAAAACGTTACACATTTCAAACGGTTGACACGGAACGGCACGTGATGCTCGTCTACACAGCCTCCAGCTCTTTACAAGCGGGTGGTGTGTGTGTGTGTGTGTGTGCGCGTGCGTGTATGCGCATCGTGTTTGCCAATGCGTATTAATGAATAGCGCGCGGCTGTTTTTCTATACCATGCGCGCGTGCGCACGCACGCACACACACCTGTATATTATGGATTCATCAACATGACAGCTGACACTCTCACACCCCCCCCCACCCCCACCATTGCAGCTCTACTGACGCGCGCGCTACAGTGGCCCAGCTGAAAACGGTTCATCGCCGCATCGCGCGCGCACACACACACACACACACACACACGCACGCACGCACTCACTCACTCACCTTCCCGTCTCCGGTCCTTAACGTTTTATGAGGACCCCGTCTTCCTTCTTCCTTCTAAGCATGTTTATCTCCCCCCCACATGGGGTCGTGCGCGCGCGTGGTGTGTGTGTGTGTTTGTGTGTGTAGCAGCAGGTGGACGCGCGCGTTACTCGCGCCTCGGCTCGGCCCCCCTACCGCTCCATGTCTCTCCCCCTCGCGCTCCAGGGTTTCCGGCGGAGGAACAAAAGGTGTCCGAGTGGCGCGCGCGGCATGCTGCTGCCCCGGTGTGTGTGTGTGTTTGTGTGTATCCCTGTGCCCTAACGGCGCGCGGGCGGTGCCACCGGCATGACGAACAGGGACGCTACCTCGGCTCCGTACAGGCTCATGCGCGTGTGCGCGCGCGTGTTTTTCCCAGCTGCACCCCTTCCGTCCCTGACAACTCCTGCGCGTGCACGTGCCGCTGCTCCCCCCACCTTCCTTTTCTTTTGAGACTTGCCATAAAGAGCGCGCGCACGGATTCTTCGCGGTGGCGCGCTTCGGCCGTCGGGGACGCGCCCTACTGTTGGAACAGGTGCATTGCACTGAGCATGCGCACAACCCATCGCCGGAGAGGAATCCGCTTCTACTCATCTGTTACTACTATAATAATAAGAAGAATAAATATGATTATTATTATGTATTATTATAATAATTATACTAATAAATAATTATTATTATCATTATTATTATTATTATTAGCAGTAGTAACAGTCTCTAGCAGTGAAAGTATCTTCATAATAATAATGGTGATGGAAAAGTATTATTATTATTATTATTTAACGGCAGTAGTAGTAGTAATATTATAGTAGCATTGTTATTAGTAGTAGTAGTCATTATTGTTATAGTTTATTTTTCCTTATGTATCTGCTCAATATTAACTGTATCTAACACTTAACTTAATTACATGATGCGTTACATGCAGTAAATCCAAATATATTTATTAAAAAGACTCATTATTATTTTATAATAAGGACAAATACAGTATTTTTAAGTGGTACTGCAAATAAAGCATTTGTTAGAGAAAAAGAAAAAAAGAAAGAAAGAAATATAGTTAGAGTGAGTGATAAATAGTTAAGGGAAACACACTCATTCACTGTGCAGGGTCACAGGGGGCCTGGAACCTATCCCAGGAGACTTGGGGAATGAGGCGCGGTACACCTTGGATGGGGGTCACTCTTGTACTATATTTTTTTCTTTACAGCCATGCATATATACTCCTGTAATGCTATTTATTAATGTTTAAGTTATATATGCTACCAGTAGATGATGCTGTAATGCATCTATGAATGAGGGTCAAAGGGGGCCTGGAGCCTATCCCAGGAGACTTAGGGCACAAGGCAGTGTACACCCTGGACAGGGTGCCAGTCCATCACAGGACACACACACATACCTGTACACTCACTCACACACTATGGGCAATTTGGGAACGCCAATTAACCTAATCTGCATGTCTAGATATAGACATGCAGATTAGGCTAATTACAGTACTGTGCAAAAGTCTTAGGCACCATAATATATGCTGTACCAATTTTGTTATATATGTTTATCATGTCTGCATAATTATGAACAAAATCATTCAGTATTTGGAGTTGAAACTCATTGCATAAAATCAGGAGTTTTAGACACAGATTTGTGCTCTTTACCCGGATGTGTAGTGTGTTAGTGTTATAGTGAAGCTTCTGACTAAATCTCCCTCTCTCTCTTCCTCTTCACATACCCCGCCCACTTTCTATTGGCGACGCGTTGACTGACATGTCACTCGACCTATCAGAGCTAATCTGGGTGGGGACGTCATGTCCTGTCGGCGTGTTTTGGTTCCTGAAAGCTGACGTCACGGACGTGGGAAATGGCGAGCTAGAATAATCGGAGAGCGCGAGACGCTCGGCATCCGCCCCAGTCCGGCGCGTGAACGTGTGTTTGTGTTTTACACACACACACAGATACATTTATAAAATATATCTTTTTTTATTATTATTTTAATCGCTTCGTTCCTATGGAAACGAATCGTCTCGAGAACGGAATGCAGTGTCAAAGGGTGATGAGTGAGAAGCGCGAGCCCGAGCACGCGGCCAAGCAGGTCCGGTTCGCGGGGAAATGCAGCGCCGGTACCGGGCGAGGGGGAGGGGGAGACCCGGCGGTGGTGGTGGTGAGCATTAATGACGACACAGAGGAACAGATCGGACCGCAGCTCAAACTCCTGCCTTTAAACGACCAAATCCGCGAGCTGCAGACCATCATCCGGGACAAGTGAGTGCACGCGCCCGTTACTCTCAGCAAACCGCCTCATTCCGGCTCCGCGCGCGTGAGGCTAGGCTAACACCCCGATATCAGCATCCTGTTTATAAAGCAGATATACTGTTTACCACACAATGCTAATGATGCTAATGCCCCCCCCCCCCCTGATCCTGACATTACACCTGGGGTTATTTCCGGATTGTGTTTACACTCGTGTCAGCTCGATGAGTCTCGAATTAACACCGTGATTCTTTAGAATGATTCTTTCAAACGATTCTCTCGAATAATTCACATCCTTGGAGCGGAACGGATCTTTTAAATGATTCTTTCAAACGATTCTCGAATAATTCACATCCTTGGAGCGGAACGGATCTTTTAAATGATTCTTTCAAATGATTATTTCAAATGATTCTTTTTCTTTCTAATGGTTTTTGGAATGATTCTTTAAAATATTAATTTATTCATTTGGATATCTTTTATTATTTTAATAATCATTAATTATTTCCTATTTTCTTTCTAGAAATTGAATTGTAGTGAAACATTTTTTCCTTCAGATTATATTTTAAAAAGATTTTTGGGAAGAATCTTTTGAATCATTCGAATCTTTTTTTTTTTTTTTTTTTTTAATGATTCTTTTAAGTAATTGTTTCAAAGATGTTGTTTTTCCCCCCAGAGATGAGATTGAAGGAATATTTTAAATGATTGATTCTTTTAATTGATTGTTTTGAATGACTTTTGCTTAGCTTTGAAATAGTTTTTATTTTCATTCAAATATTAACAATTCAAAGTCAATGACAAAAACACTAACATTTAATATTTAACTTTTAAACACTTTAGTTTTTGAGTGAATATATATATTGATCATGTTCAGATGACACTTCTGTCTCTGTCTCAGGTCCACCAGTCGAGGTGACTTTGTCTTCTCTGCCGACAGATTGGTAAGAACCACTCGATCATTTCCAAAGCATCATCTCCTTAAATGGCGTCTCCATAAGGGGGCGGGGTTTTAAGTTCAGTTTGACATGACTGCTTGACTTGATGACATCATTACTTGTGTATCTATTGCTTAGATTCAATTCCACAATAATAATAAAGGCAATAAACCGTAACTGTTGTATAAGCTGATCGCATCGCGCTGTTATCCGACACACACGTCACGGTTCCACGGCGGACGGTTAGATGGATCAGCTGAGCCACCGGGGCTGCGACACACTGTTGTGTTTTGCTTTTCCCTGTAGATTAGACTGGTGGTCGAAGAGGGACTCAATCAGCTTCCTTACAGCGAGTGCACTGTGATCACACCCACAGGTAAACACACACACACACACACAGTAGTGCTGAGGAAGTCCTCTCAGAGTGATCATTACGTGAGCATGTGTATGTTAATATTTAGTGTGTTACATGTTTATACCACATGCACTACAGCAGGGTTTTTCATGACTTCCTGAAGTGAGTGTTTTTTTTGCTCCCTGTTCAGGTCACAAGTATGACGGGGTGAAGTTTGAGAAGGGAAACTGTGGCGTGAGCATCATGCGCAGCGGTGAGTGAGCTCTGTATATAAACACACACACACACAGCTGATTGTACTGTACATTAGTATTCATCTTAGTGATCGCCTAAGTATTTAACGCAATGACTGGTGAGTGTTTTAGTCAAATGTAATGAGATGTTGTTGGGTTAAAGTGTGTGTGTGTGTGTGTGTGTGTGTGTGTAGGCGAGGCGATGGAGCAGGGTCTGAGGGACTGCTGTAGGTCAATCCGCATCGGGAAGATTCTCATCCAGAGCGACGAGGAGACTCAGAAAGCCAAAGTGTTCTACGCCAAGTTTCCTCCCGATATCAGCCGCAGGAAGGTGCTGCTAATGTACCCCATCCTGAGTGAGTAGTTACCCCAGGGGTCAGCTCACATTAATTTAATTTAAAGATGGGGTGCGACGGCTCTTTACCTCATAATTACTTACGATTTGTCTAATGACTCGCCACAGACCAGATCTGATGTACTAGTGTTTAACCCAGAGATCAGATCAGATGAGGTGTCATTCATTATTATTATGTGTAGTATTGAGACTGTTCTTACTGTGTGTGTGTGTGTGTGTGTGTTCAGGTACGGGTAACACAGTGATTGAAGCGGTGAGGGTGCTAAAGGAACATGGCCTCCAAGCCAAACACATCATACTGCTGAGTCTTTTCTCCACACCACATGGTAACACACACACACACACACACAATACTAACATGAAAAAAAATTGCTTTTGAATTTAAATTGAGTGTACAATAACTGTGTGTGTGTAGGTGCGAGATCCATAATAAACGAGTTTCCTGACATCACAATCCTGACAACCGAGGTCCACGCTGTCGCTCCCACACACTTCGGCCAGAGATACTTCGGCACAGACTGACACACACACACACACACCCAGGTGGGAAAGTATTGCAACGTGTCCGGTTGGTCGATTTCCAGTGTTTCTGAAACTTCATGCTCAGTATTCCAGTCGCACTCGACAACATGATGGACAACGTGTGGGCGGAGCCTCTGTGGCCCGACAGACAGAACATGATGCCCCGCCCACATTGGTTTTAAAACATTTTTGTGGAGACACTTTTAGATTCTCTGCAGCTGTGTGTGTGTGTGTGTGTGTGGGGGGGGGGGGGGGGGCTGCTGCTCAACTTGCGCTGCTAGGACTTTCTTAAAAAATAAGTATCATATGAAAAATATTAAACAATAAAGTGTAATAATATAGTTTTTAGAAAAAGAAGAAAAAAAAGCAAACATCCCACTGTACCTCAGGCTTCCAGCAGGGGGCGTCTGATCCCAGTTCTGGACCCAGTTCTCCGCACCCATGTTGTCCATCATGTGGTGTTTTTTCTACATGGTTCTGCAGTGTTTAGACGCACGTTCCAGCTGGATGATTTCCTCCAGGTTCTGCTGAATCAGTGCTTTGACAAGATTATATTATCTATATATGTTAAATAAATTAAAGTATTTTGTATTAATGAAGTTTGTGAGGTGTTTTTTTTTTCTCCCTCAGTTTGCTGCAATAATAAATTGAAAGTCATGTTCTCTTTGCAATGCATCTGTAGTGTGTGTGTGTGTGTGTGTAAGTTGTGTTCTGAAGCTGAAATGCCCCGAGCCGGTGTAACAGCATACAAAATTTTTTTTATACTACGTCCCTTTTTTACATTGTTAGATTCTCTCTTTCATGTTTTCCATAAATCTCTATAATGATTAAAATATCAGATTTAGATCTTAGTCTTGCATTATAAACCAGTTAGAATTGAATGAACACACTCTGGTTCCCAGTTCAGGAAATTCTCTCCCCCACACACACACACACACAAGATAAAAGTATTCATGTCAGTGCATCACGAAATGAACAACTTTTTGTTCCTTTATTTCTTTTCTCAACAAAAAAAATAATCAACACAATGATCGTAATTCTTTATTAGTGTATTACAGATCTTTTCTGTTTTTACCCTTTGACTTTCTTATAAACACAACAAATAAAAAAAAACAATTTTCTGGTGGTTGTTTTTTTTTTTCCTCACTGATACGATCCTAGTCGATTAGAATTAATTTCTTACGTTAGGGTTACGCTACGGCAGAAAGGGGGGAAAAAAGAAAACTAAGATTTCACAAAAAAAAAAATTCTCGACTTTGCTAAGTTATAGCGTTTTAGGTAAAATGTATTAAAAAAGTAGAAAAAATAAGCAAACTCTAATCCGCATATCCGATACGGATCATCAGCAGCAGCTTTCTGAAACCATAACTAGCGGTATAAAGACGATTAAAGCCGGAGTTAGCGTGCGCGCCGCTAGCGGACGTCCCCTCCGTGCTAGTTGTTGTGGTTGTAGTGGTTAGATCTACAGCAGCTTGATTACACGCTCGTCTCTTCCGCTCTGCTCGTGAGGAGAAGACGTTTTCGGCAGCTGATGCAAAGAGCCGTACGATCAGCTCCTCCAGACCTGCGGGGCACTGGGCGGGGCATTGGGCGGGGCTGAGGATGATCCACCCACTTTTAATCTCGACTTGACGGACGGTGTGGACAGAACGGGAGGAGCTCTGGTGGCTTGACGTTCTGGTAAAATCAGCTGTGTGGACAGAATGAGCTGTGAGACAGAGGAAGGGGGGGGGGGGTTGTAATAATAAACCTTGTCCCCTAGTCCCTATACACTACATAGTGAGTGAAATGAATAAAAAACAAGAGACCTTTTTTTGAGTGTTGAGCACGCGCTGGTAATTCTCGATCCTGCACTTTCTCTCTCGTTCAAATCTCGCGTAGGCCCGAGCAGCCATCTGCCTTATTACATCCGAGTCCACCAGAGGGTGCTGTTTCTTCTGCACACATTCAACACAATAACAATAAACACACTCTCTCACTCTCACACACTCACTCTCTCTCTCTCTCACACTCACCACTTCCTCCTGAAAGAATTCTAGACTTCGGTTCTGAGATGCTTTCTGCAGTTCCACACGACATTTCTTTAACATCGCCTAATTACACACACAGAAAATTAGTTTTTACTCCCCGCAGTCCTTTATTATTATTATCATATTTATTTACTCTGTATTCTTGATTTGTATATTTCATATTCCTCAGGGAGCAGTTTTGCATGTATATATATACATACACACACACACACACACACACACACACACACACTCCTCTACCTCCAGCTCCTGGTTTCTTTTCTTCCACAGCTCACCGTCGATCGAGGCCTGTGTGTGAATGAATGAAAAGAAAAATCAACATAATACAAAGAACAACAGAGAGAGTGTGTGTGTGTGTGTGTGTGTGCGCGCACGTACACGTGAGTGTGTTTGCGTCGTCTCCTCGAGCTTGTACTCCTCCCACGCCTCCTTCCTCTCCTCCACACTGAGCTCCTCCTCCACCCTGTGATCTAGCAGCGAATCGTGTTCGTGAAACGACACTATGCTCCGCCCACACTGCTGCAGGAGTGTCGCCAGCACTTTGTCCTACACACACACACACACACACACTCTACTATACAGCTCATACATTAGTAACATCTACAGCGTGTGGTGTTTGGAGCCCTCTGCTGGCTGTCAGGTGAACTGCAGTCACAATGCAGCTGATCAAGGTGTAGCTGGTAAATGTCCAGGGGGCGGAGCTTATGTGACTCTCTCTATTTATGAACGTGGTTATTTCCCAAGTGGAAGGAAATATAACGTAGATATTACGTACCGGAGGCTCCACGCTGTGGTTCTTGCCGCGGCCATCAGGTTGGAAGCGGTACAGCTCGCTCAGTTGGCTCTGTGTGAAGTGCCGCTGGATCTGCTGCTGGTCCACCACACGGGACGACAGAGACTGCTTCGCCACCTGACGCTCGTATATCTTCTGCTCCATCGTTCCCTGAGGAAGAGTGCGAAGAGCTTCAGCTTTTTTTTTTTTTTTTTTTTACCTTCCTTAGTTAACAACTGTGAGCACCTGTAACCAAGCATAAGCAATTTCCCTTTGGGATTAATAAAGTTCTTTGAATCTTGAATCTTGAATCTTGAATCATCATCACTGTCATCATTCTCATTTTCTCATCATTAACTCCTCCTCCTCCTCATCATCTCATCTCCTCATCATCTCATCTCCTCATCATCTCATCTCCTCATCATCATCTCATCTCCTCCTCCTCTCATCTCCTCCTCCTCTCACCTCCTCCTCATCATCATCTCATCTCCTCCTCCTCTCATCTCCTCCTCCTCTCACCTCCTCCTCATCATCATCATCTCCTCCTCATCATCATCATCA
>CM060130.1:17646965-17674465 GCA_030522415.1 Channallabes apus
AAAGGGAGCAGAACTTGTCGTGGTGTGAATACAGTGCACTATGAATAAGGTTCAGGATTTGGCAGGGAGTGACTACAGTACTTAATGAATAGGGAACAGGATTTGGCAGGATGTGTTACAGAACACGGTGTATATTGCGGGTCAGTATTTGGCAGGGTCGTACCCGGGTCCTGCAGCACTCGGCGTATGCTCTCCTGCTGTTTGCCGTATTTGGCCTGGTCTCTGTGTGTGAGAGTGCGGTACAGCTCATAGCTCAGGATCATCACGCCTCCTCTCCTGTACCAACTGGTCAGAGCGTTAACTCGAGAACACACCGCCTTCACCGTCACCAACTCCATCACCTGTGTGTCAGAGACAAAGACAAGGTGTGTGTGTGTGTGTGTGTGTATATATATACACGTCGGGTTTAGTACGCACAACAGGAATAAAGTACAGCGTTCGGGAGACGAGGCCACGCCCACACGGACAACACACACACACCGACCTCCACTTTGTTGCCGGTGATGCCGCGCTGCCACTTGTCGAACTCGGCTCTCCAGTTGAGCGCCGTGTTTAGAGGACAGACCACCAGCGCCGTCTTCAGCTCCACCCGCTGGCACGTCAACACCGTGTGCAGAAACGTGATCGTCTGAAACGCACACACACAGCTGGTCGTTATTTTCCTCCACATGACACTGTATGATCAATTCTTCTGAGCCGCTTCATCACACACACACACACACACCTGCAGAGTTTTCCCCAGGCCCATGCAGTGCGCGAGGAGGCAGCCAGAACCGGGAGACAAGTTGACCTTGGCGATGGACTCACAGCAGCTGTCCCACATGAACTGCACACCTTTCCGCTGGTGAGGTTTGAGTTTGCTCAGGAGGTGTGTATCCACATGCACCAGACATTCCCGTGTCGCATCGTCGAGCTCCAGCACCAGAGGAACGGGTCTCGGAGCGGGGGTCTCGGAGACGATCAACACCTGAAGCCAAACACACACACGTCAATAAGTAGCGGAGACCATCAACCGATCACCACGTGTCTCGTCGAGTGACGCACCTCCGAGTCGTCGCGTGCTTGCTCTCTGCCCTCCTCCTCTTCCTCCTCCTCCTGTCTTCTCTGTCTCGCTCTCTCCGCCAGCCTCTTCCTCCTCTCCTCCTCCTCCCTCAGCGCCTCCTGCGTCTCCTTCGCCAGCTGATCCACACCCAGGATCCTCCGGATCTTCCTGCGCCCCTTCGTCGGGCTCGTGCACTTCCCCGCGTTTAAACCGTCTGCATCGGAGTGACCGCCCGCGCCGTCCTGATCAGAGAAACATGAAGTGGGCGGGGCCGGTCATAACGAGCCGAAACGTACCCATCTACGTTTGGACGTAACGAATAAATGTTTGTTTATTTGTTTACCTTTCTGGGAGGCGTGCGAGGTTCAGCGTCAGCGCCTGCGACCTTCCGCTTCGTGGCGCTGCGTCAGAAACCCATCGTTCAGATTCCAACAGTAATCATTTTACGTCTCCGTGTTATCTATCGAGCTCCCGATTGGCCGACCTACCTGCCGTCCTCGTCTTCTGATTGGCTGACGACTTCACTCAGCGCCGTCTCCTCGCTGCTGCATGACTCGTCGTCGCTGCGGTCTGGAATAAAAGTTTCTCAAAGTGACGTTTTGATATTATTCACTTTAATTCACGCTTTCCTCCTGTTAGCGTTTCAGCATGTATATGTGTTTAAGTCTAAATAGATCAGGTTTCGAACCGATTATCCTCTCGCTCGTGGGCGCCTTTCTCCTCTTTCGCATCCGATAGCCAGGTTTATCCGCGTCGTCTTTCGGCTGCCACGGGGTGAGACGGCAGCGCAGCAGGCGGTGACGCGACTGCGCCGGTTTAGCCGGATCGTCCGAGTCGGAGCTGTTGTCTGTGACCTCGGCTGCGATAGGACACAACACGGTGGTTATAAAACCTGAGGCACGGCCGTGAATAGGAGCACATCTGTTTATAGCTTTAGCTTTCACACACAGTACAAAATAACGACAGCATTCTGTTGGTGCCGTGACCCAGATACAGTTCTGAGTATTTATTTATATACATATCATTTTTATTTATTTTAAAACCTGTGACCAAAAAAAAGACAAAATTTTTTTAACTTTTGATGTCATTGCACAAACCCTTTTGTTTTTTTTTTGGCAATGTCTGTCAAAAAGTGTGCAACAATTTTGTCCCAGTACTTCTGGCTGAAACGTGAACTAAATAAATTGCCTATATATATATATTAGGTTAAAGTTTTTTTTAATGCAACTATGTTATTATAGCACACCAACTAACAAATAAATGAAAGTGCAAATTGGTGACAAAAGATTTTAACTCTTTTTATTTTAGCTTTTACATTCATTACTCATTTTTATTTTATATATACACTGAAATTATGAAGGGTCTACAATTTTCAGCATGGGTGTATTTCCACTGTGAGACGGAATCTAAAAAGAAAAATCCGGAAATGACATTGTATGATTTTTGAACAATTTATTTGTGAATTACTGTATCAAACAAGTATTTGAATCACTTAGGTCAAAAAATTTTAATATTTGGTAAAGAAGCCTTTGTTAGCAATTACAGAGGTCAAACGGTTCCTGTAGTTCTTCACCAGGTTTACACACACTGCAGGAGGGATTGAGTTGGTCGACTCCTCCATACAGATCTTCTCTAGATCTCTCATGTTTCGGGGCCATCGCTGAGCTGAGTTTCAGATCCCTCCAAAGATTTTCTATTGGATTTAGGTCTGGAGACTGGCTGGGCCGCTCCAGAACCTCGATATGCTTCTTACGGAGCCACTCCTTGGTTTTCCTGGCTGTGTGCTTTGGGTCATTGTCCTGTTGGAAGACCCAGCCACGACCCATCTTTAATGCTCTGACTGAGGGAAGGAGGTTTTTGACCAATATGTCACAATACATGGCCCTGTTCATCCTCTCCTTAATACAGTGAAGTCGTCTTGTCCCCTGTTCAGAAAAACACCCCCGGAGCATGATGCTTCCAGCCCCATGCTTCACTGTAGGTTTGGTATTATTGGGATGATACTCATCATTCTTCTTCCTCCAAACACGGCGAATGGAGTTAAGACCAAAAAGTTCTACTTTCGACTTCCTCCCATGACTGCTCTGGATCACCTAGATGGTCCCTGGCAAACTTCAGATGGGCCTGGACATGGGCTGACTTAAGCAGGGGAACCTTCCGTGCGATGCAACATTTTAAACCATGATGGTCCCAGCTCTCTTCAGGGCATTGACCAGCTCCTCCCGTGTAGTTCTGGGCTGATTCTTCACCATTCTTAGCATCATTGATACACCACGAGGAGAGATCTTCCGTGGGGCCCCAGTCCGAGGGACACCGACAGTCATCATTAGCCTCGTCCATTTTATGACAATTGCTCCAACAGTTGTTCTTTTTTTCACCAAACTGCTTGGCAATTGCCCCGTAGCCCTTTCCAGCTTTGTGAAGGTCTACAGTTGTCTCATGTCTTTTGACAGCTCTTTGGTTTTGCCCATGTTGCTACTTAGACTTTGGCTGATTTGCAGCAGTGCACAGGTGTCTTCATAATGACCTCAAATAGGTGCTACTAATTTAGAATCATGAGCAGAGTGTAGCAGGTCTTTGAGGGTCAGAAATCTGGCTGATAAGCAAGTGATCAAATACTTATTTGATACAGTAATTCACAAATAAATTCTTTTTTTTTTAAATCATACAATGTCATTTCCGGATTTTTCTTTTTAGATTCTGTCTCACAGTGGAAATGCACCCATGCTGAAAATTGTAGACCCCTCCATGATTTCTGAGTAAGAGAACTTGCAAAATCACAGGGTGACCAAATACTTATTGACCTCAGTGTGTGTGTGTATACATATATACACACACTCACCTAAAGGATTATTAGGAACACCTGTTCAATTTCTCATTAATGCATTAATTATCTAATCAACCAATCACATGGCAGTTGCGTCACTGCATTTAGGGGTGTGGTCCTGGTCAAGACAATCTCCTGAACTCCAAACTGAATGTCCGAATGGGAAAGAAAGGTGATTTAAGCAGTTTTGGGCGTGGCATGGTTGTTGGTGCCAGACGGGCCGGTCTGAGTATTTCACAATCTGCTCAGTTACTGGGATTTTCACACACAACCGTTTCTAGGGTTTATAAAGAATGGTGTGAAAAGGGAAAAACATCGAGTATGCGGCCGTCCTGTGGGTGAAAATGCCTTGTTGATGCTCGAGGTCAGAGGAGAATGGGCCGACTGATTCAAGCTGATAGAAGAGCAACTTTGACTGAAATAACCACTCGTTACAACCGAGGTCTGCAGCAAAGCACTTGTGAAGCCACAACACGCACAACCTTGAGGCGGATGGGCTACAACAGCAGAAGACCCCACCGGGTACCACTCATCTCCACTACAAATAGGAAAAAGAGGCTACAATTTGCACGAGCTCACCAAAATTGTACAGTTGAAGACTGGAAAAATTTTGCCTCATCTGATGAGTCTCGATTTCTGTTGAGACGTTCAAATGAGAGTCAGAATTTGGCGTAAACAGAATGAGAACATGGATCCATCATGGCTTGTTACCACTGTGCAGGCTGGTGGTGTAATGGTGTGGGGGATGTTTTCTTGGCACACTTTAGGCCCCTTAGTGCCAATTAGGCAGTGTTTAAATGCCACGGGCTACCTGAGCATTGTTTCTGACCATGTCCATCCCTTTATGACCACCATGTACCCGTCCTCTGATGGCTACTTCCAGCAGGATAATGCACCATGTCACAAAGCTCCAATCATTTCAAACTGGTTTCTTGAACATGATGATGAGTTCACTGTACTAAAATGGCCCCCACAGTCACCAGATCTCAACCCAATAGAGCATCTTTGGGATGTGGTGGAACGGGAGCTTCGTGCCCTGGATGTGCATCACACAAATCTCCATCAACTGCAAGATGCTCTCCTATCAATATGGACCAACATTTCTAAAGAATGCTTTCAGCACCTTGTTAAATCAATGCCACGTAGAATTAAGGCAGCTCCGTATTAGTGTGGTGTTCCTAATAATCCTTTAGGTGAGTATTTATGAGTATACATACATGCGACAGAGCAGAGTTTGTGTGTTTGTTTGGGAACCTGAGTGGAGGGGGGCTGTAAAGACGAACGAGCGAGTGTGTGCGCGCGCTCATTCACTTACACCAACACACACACTCTTGGCTTTACAGCCCCCACTCCTCTCAGGTTCCCAAACAAACACACAGAAACTCTGCTCTGTCACGATTGTTTTCAAAGGTGAGGAGCTGGTTAATTTGTTGTTTGTTTGTTGTTTTACTTTACAGCAGTGATTCTGTTAGTTCCGCGCATACACACACACAGCGCCTGCGTGCACAAACGGAAACACTTATCTCTCAGGATTTATTTTTACTTTTTTTAAAAGGTAAAGTGCAGGTTAATTTGTGTTATTTTTATTTTATATCGTGTTAATTATTTAAGTATTTATTTTTTGGGGCTGTAGAACCAATAATTTGACTTTCCATTATTTCCTATGGGAAAATTACATTTGGTTTACGGGTGTTTCGGAATACGAGCCCGCTTCCAGAATGAATTATGCTCGTAATCCGAGGTTCCACTGTGTGTGTGTGTGTGTGTGTGTGTGTGTGTGTGTGTGTGTGTGTGTGTATCTATCTATCTATATAAACTGAAGCAACTCCAGATCATAACACTGTCTCCAGAGGCTTGTACAGTGGACACTAGGCATCACTTCATGTCCTTCCATTCGCACATCACTCTGGAATAGGATCAATCTGGACTCATCAGGTCACATGACCTTTTCCCATCGCTCCAAAGTCCAGTCTTTATGATCCCTAACAGACTGAAGCCTTTTTTATTTCAGATTATTCTTAAAGCTACACAGCTGTTTAGTCCCGATCCCTTAAGGCCTTAACCCCATGTTAGTCATTTTCTTTGCTTGATGCAGGACAATAAAGCATCCTTAAGCATCCTTGCCACGCCCACAGGATGTGTCTTCTGATGTGGTTGTGTAAGAAATGAGAAGCTCCTCACTGCATCAGTCAGGGTTAAAATCACTGCTGTAATTATACAATGGGACTCTTAACTATTCGCGCAGTTACATCCAGATGGAGACTGTTTATTTATTTATTTTTTTTGGCTAGTGTAGTATGAAGTGGACATAAAAGCTCCTGACAGACTCCCAGCTGCTTCGCTAACTGAATAACTGACAGCGTATCCGCTCTTTACCGGTGTCGCGCTGGTACAATAAAGCAGTTTCTCACTTTCTTCAGCTTCATCACCACCCTTCTCCTCATCTTCCTTCGTCCTACTGCTCTTCGTCACACCCTCCTCATCTTCATTCGTCCTACTGCTCTTCGTCACACCCTCCTCATCTTCGGATCCCTCGTCGTCGCCGTCCGAGGTGTCGTCCTGATCAGAGCTGGACATTAAGTCTGCTTGGATCTTGGCCAACAGGATCTTTTTAGCTATTCTACAAAGATCAAGAGAAGAAGAAAAAGGGATTGGACTTATTGCCAGGTGGTTTTTGGAGACATGGGCGTTATGTGTTTAAGCGAAGCACGAGATGCCAGGTCAGTGCTAGGACGGACGGTTGTGAGACGCCTGGACGACAAACGGGACGCGACACACCATTACTACAGGCACCCGGCGAACTTAATCTTTTTATTGAATTAAACTGATATAAAAACGAAGATTAATAGAGCGACCTGAAGGCTAACTACAACATGGTGTAGCAGGAACATACACGGGCAAGACCTTTTATTTATTTATAATTTTTTGAATGCTTATATGATGTTAAAAATAAAGTAGGAGGGGAAAAAAAATTTTATAAACTAAAAAGGTTCCACCCCCCCAAAAAAAAAAAAAAAAAAAAAAAAGGTAAACATTTCTCTCAAAATACAGCGATTAGCTACATTTAGCAAGTCTATTGAGAAACTTTTCACCCAAAACTTGAACCTCAGGTGTGAAGCGCTTTAGCCGCTAATAAGTTGTTGCTAGCAAGGTGCACTGTGCTTGGGCTTCACTAGAACTATAATTTTTTTATTATTATTCTGTCTGAGTGAAACAGAGACAGACCAGAGATCGTCAAACAGCGCCGTATATAGTCAATAAAATCAAGCTAATTGTTGCTACTGTGGGCGAAGACGTTCCTTGACATCAATTGTTAAAATGACGTGTGAGTGATTTAAGGGGGGCAAAAAAGGAAAGAAAGAAAAAAAAAAAAAAAAAAAGGGACAAATCTCATCTAATTAGAATACAATTCCATGTCAGAAACCCTGAACAGACAAAAATATCAAATATAATTTAGACATTTTAACCTTATAATTAAAAAAAAAAAAAAAAAAAAAAAAAAAAAAGTTATGAAGGCTAAGCACTTGGTCGCTAGCTGTATTAGCCCTCCATAGATTTATCAGCATCACGGTTATAAACGTTAGACCAGTTGAGTGAACACAGGAAATGTCAGACTGATTGATTCATCCCGTCAGCTCATTTTTAACAGCATGTTTGCTAGCTAACAAGTACAAGTAAGCTAGGCCTCCGTTAAAGCTGACGGCTAACCATTCAGGTCATTCCAGTTGACCTCGCTTGAAGATTTCTCTGTGAGACGTTACAAGGTTTTGAAAAGTCGACCGGAATTTTTGCTTTTTTGTTCTCCGACGTCCAAGTTGGCGTATACTCACGGTGCATTATGGGTCATAAGCCAGTGGTTTGTCCGCCTCATTGCATGGATGACGCGTTTCGACTTGGATCTCTCTCTCTAACCAGGTTAAGACGTTTCCCTGTTCCCGCATCACTCGATCAGGTCGATGAGAAGGTAAAATCTCAGCAGACAGAATGAAGGCACAGAGACGAGAAGAGTGTGGGGTAAATTATTTTATTACAACGCCGCGTACATACAGATACAGCTGGTTTTTTTCGTGACCCAAACAGGTGCATGCAACTTATTTACAATTTCTTCAACAACGGAAAAAACAAAATAATAAAATTGTGAACTGAAAATTTGCATTCAGTCAATTTCAATTTCAATTCTCACTTTCCTTCTGATTTATTTATTTTTTTTAGTAGTAGTAGTGGTGGTGTGGAAATTGTTCCAGCAGAGAGGGGGAGCAAAACAAACAAACAAAAACGAAAGAGAGCAGCAGAGAGAGTGTGAGAGACAGAGAGACTGGCGGGGTGGGTGGGTTGCGAATAGCCGGGCCGGCAATCTGGAAAACGGCTCGCCTCACGCTACACTGCAGAGAGAAAGAAAAACACGGGAGAGAGGAAAGAAAATAAAAAAAAATAAAAAGAACATTCTCACACACTGTGGCCTTGAGCGTTTTCTTTTTTACCCCACACACAGCCTCGGCTCTGGTCGCTGCAGACGCCAACAAGACGAGCGCCGGGACGGAGCGTAACGTTTCGCAGTAATGACGCAAGGCGTTAAAGCTACACCGCTGGACTTGTGTTAAAATCTAGAGGTTGAATCGATTCAACAGAAAAATCACTGCCTTCATAATAATCACTCAGTGTGTAAGAGACAAACAAAGTTGCTAATTAGTGAAAAACTAAAACTGCTATAAATTAGTAAAGAAACCAGAGGACGGTGCTGCTAAAGTACGACATCATAGGTCGCTAACTCAATTCCCAGAGTGAAAAGGAATCGCTCTAAAAAGTGATTAGCATAAAGTAAAACAGTGGGCTGGACCGGCCACGCCCCCGAGCCACGAAACGAGCAGGCGTCACGCCCACAGACTACCAGAAGAAACGGCACGGAAATCTCAAATGACGCGATTTGCTGTGAAGAGCGATAAGCACATAACCCAAGTCCAGCTGCTGCGGCGACGCCCTCGAAACGCCAAAGACGGCAAATAACTGATGGTGCCAATACTTATCGCCATCCTTGACCTGCGTCCTACTGATGCGCGGCATTTTAAAGCGGAATCTGAGGTAACGTCTATCACGGGAAGCGCGACAAGTTTAAAAAAATTCAAACTAAGAACTAAAATAGGTTCTAAACGGAGGAATATAAAAAAGGAGAAAAAAAATCTCAATCAGAGCGCAATGCATTCTGGGTAAGCACTCAAGACCTTGATGAGCATCGCTGAGAACGTGGGGGTGATAACTAATGCCTCCCCCTCCCCCCTCTACACAGTCACGATCCTTTATTAATAAGTGGGTGGAGCTTGAGCTCGATTCCATCAGCTAATTTTCGTGACATCATTAGCATGAAAAATATACACGCCGCCCTCAGAACACGCCCCCAACGGGCACCGCCTTAGAGTCAAAATTACCGACCGCCCTCCCCCAAATAAATGTTTTATTTTATTTATTTTTTTAAATACAGGTTTTTACGCCAATCTATTTTTTTTATTCTTCTTTTGCGGCGCACCTACCGTTAGCAAACCAAACATCCCTTGATATGTCTGACCGACAATATTGCACTTCCAGAACCGTCAGGCTGTAGCCTACAACACACACACACACACATAGACACACACATAGACACACAAAAAGGTAAGTGCTCGCTTACCAAAGAAAGAAGACCACTGACAGGTGTGTGTGTGTGTGTAGCTGCTGTTTATACACTAACTACACGCTAGTTCAGCCTTAAAATAAATAAATAATATTGAAAAAGTCAGGTGGTGAGAAATTTACCTCAGTAACGTGTTTAAAAATCTCATCTGAACACTAGAATAAGGACTGAACGGCGCTGATGAGTCTCCATGGTGACGCACGTGCGTAGCGCGAATGTAAATACTGTAAATCTGAGAACTCTTGAAATGGAAAGACAATTTATTTCTTTAAAAAGAAAAAAAAAATTAAAATTTCATTCGGTGCAAACGTACTGTTGCTTTCGAGTGAAACATTTTCTCTTTCAAAGGCAGCGTGTGACAATACTTTAAAAAACAAAAACGTTTGGCAAATAACTAAAACCATACACACACCAGGGTGCCAATATTTTATTGTATAGTCATAATAATAATAATAATGCGTAATTGTTTCTATTTCAGACTGGTAATCCGTTAATGCTGCGTGTACAGGGGGCGCTAGACTCGATTTACACCCTACGTAGGGCGCACGGTAGTTGGGATTTGAAACACGGAAAACTACAAAGCGATAAGAAAATGCTACGAGGAGTAAATAAATAATAATAATAAATGGTTAGCATAATAAATTCTTTTTAAAGACGCTCCGGCCAGACGGTATCCAAGCAACGAGGGGACAGAAATCCATGACATGTCGTCACGTGGTGGTGGAGTAATTGTGAGTAATCTGTAAAGATGGAACGACAATTTGCAACCGAGCGCAACATTCGAAAAAAATAGAATTGGAGGCACGATTATAAAAAAATAACTAAAAATTGTAGCTAAAACTATTACGGAAAAAATTCTTTTACACGGCAAACCATGTCATATTTCTAGAACGATATTTTCTCCCTTGAATGTTTCTAGCTGATGCTGATCTTCTGATCTCCTCCCCTGGTTACTGTTGTTAATCAAAAAAAAAAAAAAAACCCCTCACAGCGCCACAACGACAACACGGCTAATTTTTTCACGGCTACTATTTGAGAACACAAAGAGCTAATGCTAAGAAAACTTCACTGGAGATGCTACGATTGTAATAAATAAATCAGATATAAGAAATACAAGTGTGTGAAGTCGCTAGGCGGCGGAGAGACGCGAGGGCGCCGCAAAATAGTGAATGAGAACTGAAACGCTGCCCTGGGGGCGTGTCTACATCCAGATAAAAGTACTTCAGTCGAATTTGTCTGGAAATAAACAGAAAGGAGAAACGGGGTGTGATGGTGATGATGTCAGGGGTGTCGCATGGTTTTATATATAGTTTTATTTTTTTAAACTTGTCATTAGCGGCGGTCTGCGTGCTGCTCAGTGTACGTGTGGAGATGATGACGTGCGCACCGATCATCAGCACACGCCTACAGCTGCTGTCAGTCAAACACACACCACAGTGAACACTGCACCAAACAGGCTCGGATTTCTGCCTTTCTGAAATTTAGTGAGTGCGCGCGCGCGTTTGTGTTACATGTTGAGTCGGCGGAGCACGAGGCCCGTGCTGGCCGCCGCCCGGGTGTGTCGTGTGCGCGTGGGGGTGAGGGGCGGTCCTGACGTGTGAGAGCTTTTGAGGCGTGTCTGGATGCCGGCGGTGTGTGTGTCGGGGGGTTTGGTGGGGTTCAGTGGCTCAGACGGAGACAGAGAGCTTCGGCCTGCGCACTCCGAATCCAAACCGTACCTATTCTCCACATCATCCTCGTCCAGAACCATCGGGGCGGGGCACACGTCCACCTCGTCACCTACGAGCGAGAGAGAGAAAAAAATAAAAGAAGTAAAACAACGTTGTTATCAGATGCTCATTAACATGTAAAAGCTTTCAGATTTCAAATATCACTTGCAAGTTTAAGTCTTAATCAGTCTCTAGTTGAAGTGTGTGTGTGTGTGTGTGTGTGTGTGTGTGTGTGTGTGTGTGTGTGTGTGTGTGTGTGTGTGTGTGTGTGTGGACGAGCGCATCATGACTGTACCAGAAGACTGCTGGAACGCCCCTGAACCCATCAGCGTAACGTCACTCAGCGGTTTAATCTTCTGGTCCGACTCGTCCGAGTCGCTGCTGTCCATGTCCCGGTCGCTCGACGAGCTCTCGCTGTCCACCGTCGTCTTGGCGACCTTGTGAGGAAGCCCCGCGCTCCTCCTGACCTTCGACCCGGACTCGCCGACTTTGGTAGCCGAAGAGGAAGAAGAGGACGACGAAGACGAGGACCTCTCCTTGAGTTTCCGCTTGCGTGACGTCCGGTCTTGGCAAGGGGGCGTGGTTTTGACCAAACCGAAGAGGCACTGCTTTCTGACCTCCTGGTTGGTGTCGGTCCCGCCCCCGTCACTGTCGGCCCCGCCCTCCTCTTCGCTGGTGGCGGCGGCGGCGGTCTGCAGGAGCACTGCTGGCACCTCGTCCGAGTCGGAATCCTCCTCCTCTTCCTCCTCCTCCAGGCCAGCATGCTCAGCGTTCGAGCGGCGGCGTCGCGGAGTCGTCTTGACGCGGGGGGATCGCTTGTTCTCCTCCGCCATCTCCGGCTCGTCCTCGTCGTCGGTGTTCTCCTCCTCTACCGGCACCTCCCCCTCCCCCTCAGGCTCCTCTACCACCTTCACCTCGTCTCGTCCCTCCGCCCCGTCGTCCCTTCCTTCCATCGTCTCCGTCTTCTCCTTTTTCTCCTCCTCCTCCTCCTCCTCCTTCACTTGCGTGTTCTCCTCGGTCATATTCACGGACGTGGCGCTGACGGAGCTCGCGCCGTCGTTAGCGTCGTGACTCACGGAGGTCTCCATGGGGACGGGGGTCAGCTTCACCACCAGCTCCTTCGTGACGGCCGAGCCCCTCGGGGCGCGGGGTTTCCGCTGACGGGGTTTCGCGCGCTGTCTCGGAGTCTCCCGCTTCCCCCCGTACAATTCCCGGTCCAGCGCATCCTAAAAAACAAAAGAGTTCACACGTCAGCGCGCGCGTCACTCACCACGGATGATTTGTGGGCGAGCGGTGTTGGGGTTTACCTGCAGGGCGGTGTGCGCCTGGCGCAGGTCCTGCAGGATGGTCCGGAACATCATGAGTCTCTTGGCTCGGTCCACGTCCTCCTCCTCGCTCGCCTCCTCGTCCTTCTCGCTCTGCATGAACTCCACGAAAGAGCGGTTCAGCGATGTGGTCATGTCCACCACGCGCTGCATGCGGTCACACAGACCCCGCGAGGGCGCCGCGCTGAGGGGACACCCAGGCCCCGCTCCGGCCCGCCCACCCCGCTGCTGCTTCCCGCGAGCCCCTCCCCCTACGTTGGCCCGTTTGCGAGCCCAGATCTTCTCCAGGTTCTGGAGCACCGAGTCGCAGGCCAGCACCAGGTCCACGAGGGGCTCGGGGCTGCACACGTAACAGTACCACTTGCGCTCCTCCTCCAAGATGGCCGACAGCTCACGCCGCCCCAGGTTCCGCAGCACGCACTTCTTACAGAAAGCGTTGCTGCAGTAGTCGCAGCCGATCAGACTGCCCCCCTCCGCACACCACCTGCGGGAGAACACGGCCAATCACAGCGCGGCACGCCGGGACATCAGTACACCATAAAACTCGGCGGACGGAAAAACCCGTGCATGTATTTCAGGTCGGTTCCTACCTGCACTGCTCGTCCATTCCCTCCGCGTCTTTGCTGATGTCGTCACTCATGTAGTACTTAAAACAGGACTGGGTGCAAAGAAAAGAACAAGACAAGCCTTAAAAACTGAGCATTGCAGTTGTAAAGCCTTCGCAACACACATCATGTTGAGGCCAAAGTCTTACACGGATACGTCTCTCACACACACACACACACACACACACACACACACACACACACACACACACACACACACACACACACCTTGCAGATGAGCACTTTGAGTGCAGGATGCTGGTAGACTGAGTCTCTCTGGAAGTGGTTCACCTGCTGACCGCAGGCCGTACAGTTCACCCGCTCGATGTCACAGCCTCCTACACACACACACACACACAGAGAGAGAGAAAATCACACACCAGTGCACAATACAGAGTTCAAGCACACAGAACTGAAATTATGTTACATACTATGTTTTTGAACTGGGCGGAGCTAAAAGCTCTATAACAACAATCGATCAAATATTTTAAAAGAACTAAAAACAGAAAAGATAAAACAAACAGTCATCTGATTTCCCATGTCCTCACCTCTCCGTTTGTCTGAGAAGTCTCTGTTCTGTTTCACTCGTTTGCTGCGAAATTCTGGACCTCTAAACTCGTCACGGACTTCGTTAGCCACTGGTTCCGGGAGAACAAACACTGTACCTGAGAGAGAGAGAGAGAGAGAGAGAGAGAGAGAGAGAGAGAGAGAAAAATACCACAAGATCATAATCAACAACATCGTTTTCGTGCAATATTCAACTTTTTGCAACGTTTAAGGTCCCCTCAGCTCTTACAATAGACTACACACATACCTTTAGGGAGGCAGGTCGAGTCCGGTTCGCTGGAGTTGACGGACAGCACGTCCTCCGTTCCGCTCTCAGACGACGCGTCCGACTCGTTCAGGCCGCTGTGCTTCGTCACCACCAGGGGCTTCCTGGATTTTACATGAGCAGCAAAGCGAGTTTAGTGAGCGTGAACGCTGCAACCATTTATAACTACAGCTGAAACAGGACTGACCTTCTGGAGCGAGCGGAAGAGGTCCCGGCCTCTGAGGCCTGCATGCACCAAAGTAAACAAACACACAACAAAACAGTAAAAAAAATATAAATATATTTTTTAAGGATAATTCTGAACATTAAAAGCTGCAGTTCTTGGAGTGTCATCTATGATTTTATTCTGTATACTATACAGATACTAAAGAGACATGGGAGGAGTTTATAAAACACATGGATTCTAACTCACATGGTTTATGGTCCATTATTACATTTCTGGTCAAAGCAGGGACACCAGCAAAATATTTTATTGTTTCCTTGACATTTATATACTTATTTATTGCACTAAAGAAACACTAAGTCCCACCCCCCATGCACTAACCAATCACAGAGGAGACTGAGTTCTAGTAACCAATCGTAATTAGTTACACTGACAGAAAGTAACAGTGTAACTAAGGCTGAATCCCATTTCTACCCCTTACCCCTTCACATAGCCCTACCCCTCCGTTTGGCGCGTTCACGTGAAGGGGTAGGGGTGTCTCATTTCTCTTTTGGTTGGAGGGGGAGGGGGAAGGGGAAGGGCCAGATAGCCCTCCAAACGAAGATTTTTCAGGACCTCACTTCAAACGAAGGGCTAAGCGAAAATTTCAACATGGCTGCTCACTCGAGCAAACAGACCCATAAATGTAAATTTTTGCCATAAATAAAGATTTTTATGACAAGTTTTCATTATATGTATATTACCTCTAGTCTTGTGTTTATGGTGATGTTCTGTAAAGAAATGTTTGCAAAAAAATCGCTAAAGTTTGCTAGCGGATAGCACCGATTGCACGATATTACAAATATATATTTTATTTTTATATATTTTTATAATTTATATTATGTATAGGGATGAAATACGGCGCAAAAATACTTTGGGAGTGAGTAATCTCTCTCTTATTGCAATGTGTGATAAACATCGGCGCATGTCCTTTAACGTAACATTAGGAACTAGTGACAACGTATGATGACGTATAACAGTGTTGTAGTGGTGTCCCATTTCTTAGGGGAAAAATTTAAACCCTTCCCCTTTCCACTTCGTTTCAAGGGACAAGGGGAAGGGGCGAGGGGTAGGGGAAGGGGTAGAAAATAGAAATGGGATTCAGCCTAATTCACTTGAGCTTGGGAACCAGGAATTCTGTTTTGAGCCCCCTAGTGGCGAGACAGAGCATTTCATTTAACTGGTCAAAAGGATGAAGTGAAGGATTATTATCGTCTTCATTTTTTACGAATTAGTAGTCAATCAATGAGACTTTAATAATCAATTATTTAATGATTCTCAAAAAAGATTTCTATATAAGCTGCCTTATTAATTTTTTTTATATTAATTCCTTTTTATACAGAGAAACGGGGGGAAAAGTTATAATTTTTCGTTATTTTGCAATACAACACAAGAGCACCTCAAAACACAACTGATTAAGAGGACTGGTTTTAGAAAGCATCGTGCGACGGCGTTTCTTACGTCAACTTAATTTGGAAACCTTTACGTTTCCAAAATAAGTCCGCTCATATCCCCAAATCATGAGGTAAGTGATTTCGTGATTTATTGATAAATAACAGAGAGATGGTTTACCTCTTCAGCTGCTCGCGCTACAGCTTGCTGCTGCTCGATAAACTCTTTGGCCATCGCACCTGGGACACGGACGAGAGATAGAGACTCCAGTGGTCACACACGCATCACCAGTTTAATGTTATAATCGCTAGTCATTACTGTACCAGTCTGTATTTCTTTCTATAGAAACAAAAGTCTTGGACTTTATGACCCATCGATAACTCGACAGCCTTTCATTATTATTTTCGGGTGTGTCGTGTTGTTACAGGACGCGGCTCACGTCACCCTCTGAAAGGCATTAAAGCACTCACCGCTCCAGTGCCCGGGTAGGCTGTGTTCGCTGCCCTGCTCCGCCGAAACTGCCAGGAACGTGTGCAGCTTATTGATCAGGAGTCCAAGTTTACCCCCGCTGCCCCCGGGCTCGGGCCTGGAACAACAACAACAATCATCATCATCACAGCAGAACACAATTTATTCATTCAAGTCTTTAATTTAATGATTAGAGTGAAATAATTAGACATGATCAGCGATAACATATGATCACGTTATTTACACGTGAGTAGGAACACCGTCCAATTAGGAATTCCTCAGACCCCCTCACCAGTCAGAGGTCGGAAAGTCCAAGTTAAGAGTGGTGTTAGGCATTTTCTTTGTGAAAGTTTGGCAAAAATGTTTACAAAATAATACCCAGGTTGTAAAAATGCAAGCTAGTCTAATCATGGTTTGCTAATCCTGCCCACAATAACAATAAATAATTTACTCCGATTATTTACATAACATTATTGTGAAGACATGTAGATCATCTGCTTCTCTCATTTATAAAAGAAAATGAATACAGATATATAATTTTGCTCCAAGAGACAACCCATGCGCATTTACACCATTTTCACATTCAGCATGATCGACTCGTCCTGCGCCCACAAACCATCAACACTCCCCCTGCTGGACAGAGTTCACAATTTTTTTGGACGTATGCACCTACTTGGTTAAAGAGTCGCCATTAAACACAAAGAGAAGAACAGAACAACACCGTTAACCAGTGTTGTGCTAAAAGTCGCTAAATGAGAGTAATTTACATGATGTCATATTATATAAACAAAAACGAGTAGGTAAAAACTTTATTTTACCTCTTCTACAAGTGAAGAGGTAAAAACACCTTAAATACGTTTAGTACTACACAAATGAACTTTTTGCTGTAAAATATCCTGCACATTTTTTATATATTATATTATATTTATTTTCAATTAAAGCACTCAAAATAAAAAACTAAAGAGCAATGATATGCTGTATATGCTGAGTGCTATAACAAGTCTCAGTTAGATTAACACAGTGCATGTAGCAAGGTTTTTATTATTATTATTATTATTATGTAATAAAAAGAATAGAACAAGCTAGTGTTGGAGGCCCGTTTTGGTTTTGTTATTTGTATAATAAAGAAAAAGCATACAAAAGGAACATAGAAGATAGTGTTAATTAGTTAATATTTGTGTGCAGTGATTTATTTCAGACAAAGAACATATTACTTTTTTTATGCCGTTCCTCAGTACAGAACATTTTACGCATTCCGCTTACAAGCCAGGGCGGGAGCGGCTAGCGGCGGCTTCGCGAACGCTGTCGGGACGCAGAGGCGTGAAAATCTCCTGCTGTGACTGCAGGAAAAATGCTTTGTTTTAAAAAATGTGTCGCTAGAGGTGTCTGAATACTCGCTAAATTTAGCGAAAAAGTCGCTAAGTTGGCAGCATTGACTTTAACTTTCATGCTACGTCTAATACAAAAGACAATAATAAAATAATTGCTATGCGCACACAGATTTTCAAAGGTTTTCATGCTCGGGTACAAACAACTTTATCGGATTCTCTTTATTTTTCATTCACAGCCTGGCACTAACCAGACGGTTGCGTTGCTAATACGCAAAATAGGCATACGTCTTGCCAAAGAAATAAAATAAATACATTTATAAAATATATGAATTTTAAAAAAGGGGGCGATTTGTGACGACTACACACTACACTTTGACCCCACAGTCTGGTTCATTTTATGGAATAAGATCACTGTCAAAAACAATCGTGCGTAAAAAAATTTCAATTTAAAGAAAAAAAAAAAGGTGTGCGTGTGTAATTCTATCTTTTCTTTTGTCTGAGTTGGACAAAAGACAGAATTAAACAAATCTTTTTTTTTTTTTACGCACGATTATTTTTGACAGTGATTTTATTCCATGCATTTGGATTAACACCGTGGTTTCGCGCTCCGGCACCGGGACTCTGTTTTGCGCACCCTGGTGGCGAGACCGAGTATTTCACTGGTCAAAAGGATGAAGTGTGAAAGAAAAATTCATAATAACAAATATAAATGTTTAAAACGTCACAACCGTTTTTTCCCCACGACACTATGAAACACTGAAAACCCCAATTTTGTGCTTTAAAATGCTGTAAGAAAACTTGTGGTGAATGAGATTAATATAATTGTCTTAATTTTTACAAATAAAACATGCAAAATTAAGCCATCAGGGATTCGATTAAATTAGTTAATGATTGCCATCTAAAGTATCTATTAACTTGTCAGATTCATTATTTACCGTCAATTCCCTTTTATACAGAAATTAAACGTGAGCTGTTTCTTTTTTTTTCCCCTCAGAGAGCTAACAAGCTAACGCTAACCTGCTGGTGGAAAACATTCTTTGTCTATAAAAATCTCCGTGTTAGCCAACAAGCTCGTATAACCAGCCACTATAGACAGGGTTAACATGCTGATTCTGCCACAAAACAAACAATGTAACATAATCACAATAACCGCAGGATCCCTCTAGTGTCGCCGTGTTGATTTATTTATTTAACTTGTTAGCTTAGCATAGACACTAGTTACGCGAGCTCTAGTCTCCTTAGAAACCCCGCGGTTGTTTTCGTCGGTTAGCGGGTCGCGCTAGCGCTGATAAACACTTCCGCTTACCTGAGCACCTCGGCGGACATCCTGCTCACACCGTCAGCCGTGTTTTAAACTGCAGACGGACCGCAAACATCATCCGCTTCAATCACACTGCGTTACACACACACACACACTATAATACTATAAAATTAAACACACACACACTGCGCCATCTTGCCGGCTGCGGGTTGCGCGCGGCGCGTTAAAATGGCGACCAGACTCCGACGTGATGTCGTCACTTCCGGTCAATACTCTTAATATTGCAGCAACAACCAAAAAAAAAAAAACATTTCATTCAGTCAGCTTCATATTAAACTGATTTATCAAGTGCACGTAACTGACATTTACAGAGTTTATACAAGTAGTTATAATCTGATGAGATTTAAATAGGGTTATTTTAGCCAAAGTGAAAATAATATGAGCGAATCCCAGTAAAAATATCCAGTTTATCTTTTCTAATTAATAATCTATTGGTGCAGGTGTTTGTTTACATTGAGACAGTAGGCAGATATCTAAGTACTGAAAAAAAGTCTCATTAAATTCATGTCTGGCTGCAGATTCCACAGTTTGACGCACACGCAGCCATGATACAGCGGCCCCCGGAGGGTTTAGGGGCCTTTCTCAGGGGCCCAGCCGTCTCAACATGGTAGAGCTGGGGCTTGAAACGCTGTCCTTCTTACAGATACTGCACCACTGCCCCTTAAGCTAAACAAGTTTTAGAAATGCCTGTGATATGATATGATATGATAAACGTCCCATTGGGATTAACTTTAACTGGAATCTCCTTGACACACCAACATCACCACCCAAGCTCAGCAATGCACTTGTAGCTGCATGAACACACTGAACACCTCATAGCTATACTCCGAAATATAGTGGTAAGTCTTCCCAGAAGAGCGGAGTTTGTTATAAGCACATATACAAGGGGAAGATACATCTGGAATCAGGGGTGCACATAGTTTTGGCCGTATAGTGCGCCTGTTTTGGCCTGACTAAACACTGCTTTAACAACATTAAAATGATAATTAAATAGATTTATGTTGCGTAATGAAAATGAACAAATTCAATTCGAATTCTCTTTTATAATCAGATTCATGCTGTTTGTCTTGTACACCTGCATTTATTTCGATTATAGTTTTGTAAGCCTATTTTAATTAAATATATTTGTGCATGCAGTAAGATTACAGAAAACTATTAATCTTATCGTATAGAAGTGAAGTAGGAGGAACAGAGTTGAGCCAAGGACAATGTGATGTCATAGTAGGAAAGACATCATGTGATGATGTTCAGTATACAGTATGCACCCAACGAACCTTAGACTAGCAGCCATCTTAGGGATGAGATGCACATGATGTCATAGTAACCCTAGACACGACACAAGATCAGCAGATATGACATAGCCCCAGATATGATGTAATCTCAGACATGGGGTGATCTTAAATGTGATGTAACAGGTATTGGATACACATGCAACATGTCAAATTAAATAACCAAAAGAGACACACAGTGATATGAATATTAAGCTTAATAAGAAATAGACGCAAAATAGTATGTGTATCTACATAGTGAATATTATACAATACAAAGTATTAGGCCCAACATAAAAAGTAAAAAAAAAACACACAGGGCCTGGGTAAGCACCAGTAGCAAAATAAAATGCATAAGAAGTCAATTAGCAAAACTTCCTGTGAGGAAGGACAACACCAATTTAAAAATCAGTGAAAGGAAATAGAAACAGAAATGCCGCGATTTGGATTTGGCACTGGTGCGGAAGGAAAATCTGTTTGGATACCAACAGACACTTTAACATCGGTCTGGGTGCCAACACTTACGTGACAAACAGGTTTTAGGACCGGCGGAGCTGGGGTTGTAGACTCTGGTCGTAAAGGCCTAAAAGAAAAGGGATAAGGGCTATCCGCACGCGGCCTCTTAGAAGGACCAGGTTTGGGGTCAAACTGCAGTAACGATGCTGATGGTCTGGGCTCATCCCCAGTAAAACTCACTGAGGCCCGGTCCATGACAGGTTCAGTAGGAGTGTAGTCAGTTAGACTGTGAGCCGGACTGTTCTGGCTGTCCGAGTCGTCCAAAGCGACGTGGTGATCATTCGTGCAAATGCGATTAGCTATAAGAATAAAAATAGAAGAATAGAAAATACATAAATGCTATAAAATTGACAAAATAAGGCAAATAATTAAAATAATATGTAGAAGATGCTTACCCATGGCCTGTCTCTTGAAAACTGTAGAGTAAAGCGGAAGCACCAAGAATTTATAGCCGACGTAAGCGCCACCCCAATATTTTTTAAGTTGAACAGAAAAAGTGAAAAGATAATGGAAACTAATTTGTAAGAAAAATAAGTTACATTGGAAGGAAAAATTGATAAGAGGTGGAGTCAGATGACGAGGTATATGACGTAGAAAAATTATAGAACATATATGTAATTTTAATGGTTGAAAAATTTGATAAGAAACCAAGAAAATTATTGTGCAAAGGAGGGGGCCAGATGAGTGTCCCGCCCCTTGAAAACTGTATAAAAGGCGGCACCTATGTGACAGTAGGTCAGTCTGTTCTTGGCGATGCTCTGATTCATATCTTCAAGACTGGCTCACTTTGTTTTATTGTTGCAATAAAACTTTATCCTTACTTCATCTAGATCTGCACGGAGTCCGGAGTCTTTCTTTGATTTCTTTTATTAAAGTTACAGTATTTGTTTAATGTTTTAAATTAGGGCAACTTCGGTGTGGGGAGAATAAAAAATCCACCACAGTTTGTTTAGGTAATTAATGGTTTAAGACATGCGGTGTAAGCCTAGGTAGTGTAGTTTCATTTTATTCCAGAACACTTCCAATAGGGTGTCAGTCTTTAACTTGTTATGCAGGAAGAGAGCATGAACAAACCTCAACATAAAATTAGTCATATACAGTACATACATACATACATACATACATACATACATACATACATACATACATACATACATACATACATACAGTACGTACAAAGAATAAAGAGTAAAAATATAAAGCATCATTACTATATGTATCCATGAGGTTTCATATGTGATTTATTTCTTCTCTTCAGAGTTTGGTTCAGCTGGAGTCCGTGTGTGTGTTTCAGGTTGTCTGTGTATGTCTGCTTGTATATGTGTGTGTGTATGTACACTGGCGTGTTCCCCTTCCGCCTCATTGTCTGACAGCAGCCCAAGTCCCGTGTGACACAGCTGCCTCTCGAGTGCAGTGATTCGTTGTTTGAGATGACGCTGCGTACTCGTATATTCCCCTAACAAACGGGCGAAACGTGTCTGCAGGATGTCCAGGGATGCATCCAAACGCTCGACTCTTTCCTCCGTGTCTATGACGCCCAGCCCACCAGCTGCTACGCTTTCATCCAGGAGGCCCTGCTTTCTCAGGATTTCTCTTCCGCGCTCTTCCAGAACCTTCTGAGCGTCTGGATACTCAGTCACAGCCTCCATTAGGTCGTCTTTGGAGAGGCAGAAGAGATCAGAGTAGCCGATGCTACGTATGTTAGCTGTACGCCGGTTACCCATCTTGCTACCCTGAATGTTAAGGATGCTAATTTCGCCAAAACAACCGCCGGCAGTTAGCAACGCAAATTGTGTGACACCGTCATCTGCCACCACACCCAACTGCCCCTCCTTGATGATGTACATTTCCTTTCCAATATCCCCCTTCTTGCAGATGTAATCCCCAGGACTATACACTTGAGGACTCAATTTCAGAACAAGGTCCACCAGAAGACCGGCTTCGCAATCCTGAAATATACGGACTTTCTTCAGCGTTTCCAGGTGGACATTGATGGCGATTTCTGCCCTCAGCTTATCTGGAAGATTTTTCAGCACCTTTTGTTCATCCACAGCTTTCTTGTTGGTCCAGAGGTAGTCGAACCACTTGATGACACGTGTCTCAAGAGTGCGGTTGACCTTACGAAAGTGCATGTAGTGCTTGATGGCGTCAATGCGTGCCTGGAACTCAGCCCTCGTGGCGTTCATGTTGGCGATCATGGAACCAACGTTACCAACGATGGTGGCGAAGATCAGCACGCCTACCAGGAAGTCGAAAACTACAAAGAAAAACTCCTCATCTTTCACTGGAGGGGGCATTTCGCCAATAGTGGTGAGCGTTAACGTGGACCAGTAGAAGCAGTACACATAGCAGTACGATAGTGTTCGGTTCTCGCCATTATACACCCATGAGTCCGAGCCGAGCCCCAAGGCCTTGGAGATGGCGTAATAGATACAGGCATTCCAGTGGATGATGACCAGGATGTAGAGGACAAGGTTGCAAATGCGGAAAACATTGGGGTAGTTGGTGCGCGTCTCGGTCCGATCGAAGAACTCGAACATACGTGAGAAGCGGAGGAGGCGGTTGAAGCGAAGTTGGGGTATGTATTCCGTGATGAAGAAGAGTAGCTCTGTGGGCAGGATGGACAGAATGTCCAGTTTAAACTGAAGAGTGCGAATGTAGTTGTCTCGCAACTTGGCCAGGTCCTTCACCGGCAGACCTTGCTCCAGGTAACCTGTGGAGGACAATAGATTGTAATTGTTTTCTCTGATTTGGTCTTGGGAAGTTCCCATCCATCAGTAAGCTCTCCCCTGTCAGATTGGACAAATGGGAAGGCTAACACGTGCTTCTTCAGAGACACTTCAAGTCATCCAAGGCGTTTATGCTGCACTAAGGGTTGATATAACACTTTCGGGGGGAAAATAAATTTCTGAGGGAAAACCTTCAACACCTCATAGATTCCCTAGTGTCTCTGTAACTGACAGGTGAGAAAGGATGCCCCTCAGATAGCTCCGCCCATCTTGTTCTCTTGGAATCCCAGCTACAAATATGGCTATGACTTCACCGGGATTCAAACCCGTGACCACCAAAGGATAAAACATTATTTTACAACTGTTAGCTTACTGGGATAGTTATCACGTCTGGGATAGTTTAAAGAAATACAGCTTGTATGATAAGAATTTTATAATAGTAACCATCAGGGGAAAGAGGGACATTTCCTTGTACTGTACCTGTCCTCAGTCGCATGCAGGTGTCCAGAATGTAAATAAGGTCGCAGAGGTAATCCAGCCCCACCCACAGGTAGAGGTTCTTGCTTTGTAGTTGATCAAAACATGCCCTTTAGAGGGAAAAAAAAAGTCAGTTAGGTTAAAACGTTTTGCTAACTCTTTTACAAGTGTTGGAAATCACTCAGGATTGCTTTAATGAACTTTTACAGGAAGCATGTTCATTAGATTGAAAGTTTAATTTGATCTAGTTCTTTCATAAGTTTGATTGTGAAAATTCAAGGAAAAATCAATCAATCAATGGCACAATAAAACTAGTGCTTTTTCAACCAGAGTTGCATTTTCATTTATAATTATAAAGAGACAGGGACATTGAGAGAGACAGGGAGAGATAGAGGGACAGGGACATGGAGAGAGAGAGAGAGGGACAGGGACATGGAGAGAGAGACAGGGACATGGAGAGAGAGAGAGAGGGACAGGGACATGGAGAGAGAGAGAGAGACAGGGACATGTAGAAAGAGAGACAGGGACATGGAGAGAGAGAGGGACAGGGACATGGAGAGAGAGAGACAGGGACATGGAGAGAGAGAGAGAGGGACAGGGACATGGAGAGAGAGACAGGGACATGGAGAGAGAGAGAGAGGGACAGGGACATGGAGAGAGAGAGAGAGACAGGGACATGTAGAAAGAGAGACAGGGACATGGAGAGAGAGAGGGACAGGGACATGGAGAGAGAGAGACAGGGACATGGAGAGAGAGAGAGAGACAGGGACATGGAGAGAGAGACGGAGAGAGAGAGAGACAGATAGATGGATAGAGAGACAGGGACAGAGACAGCAAAAAAAGACAAGTTTTAGAAATCAAGTGACAGAGAAATAAAGAGACAGACACAGAGAGGTCAGGGGTCGCTCAGTGGTTAAGGCACTGGACTATGGTTCAGAAGGTCCCAGGTTCAAGTCCCATGAACAAGATAGATAGATAGATAGATAGATAGAGCAGAGACATATTTGAGAGTTCAAAAAGTTTCCATTTTTGTTGGAGTGTGTGTGTGTGTGTGTGTGTGTACCTGGACAGCGGTTTTCTCTCATTTATAATTATTTTTGATTATTTGCTAATGCTAGGTAAAAAACTGTTGCGTGAACAAAACAAAAAAAAAGAAAAGAAAGAATGAATGGCGTAATGGTTGAAGTGAACAGCAGGTGGTCCGTCTCTCTAAGGACGTGTCTGTCTGCGTCCATCAGTAAAGCTAAAAAGCGTATCGGAATCATCTCTCCCATTAGTCACGCTTGTATGGTTTTTACTGACACACACACACACACACACACACACATGCAAAGATATACTTATTCTTTTCATCTTATGCACCACATCCAAATCTAACAGCAACAACCTCCTAATAATACAGTAACTACATAATGTGTTTACTTAATATTAATTATGGATGAATTATTATTTCTTTAAAACAAAAAACACCCAGCTTGTCATGTGGCTGAAAAACCATAAAGAATTGTAAACTCTTGTTATTAACATACACAGACAGGAGAGTGTGCATTAAAGTAAGTCCCCGACGTACGAACCAGTTCTGTTCCGAAAGATCGTCCGTAAGTCAAATGTGTTTGTAAGTCCAACAAACATTGTCTAGGTACTAGAATGTTAACACAATCGGCGATACACGGTATCAAACTAACATGTTCCATGATCTTGTTCTTCAGAACGGTGCTGATGGGTGGATGATTCATGTTCATGCCCTCTTTGCTCCATTTCTGCTTGCCGCTTCTTATCAGTTCCAGCTTTATCCTGGGATGCACTTGTATGCATATGGTGATGTATGTGGGACATGTGGTCTAACTTCCACGTATGTTGTTCGTATCATTTAAAAAGTTCGTAATTTCTATGTTCGTATGTAGGGGACTTAGGCAGCAGCAAATAAATGTTTTAGAGCAAGGAGTGTTTAATAATAAATGCTTATGTTTAATTCTACATTCGTGTACATTTGTTATGTTTAAAATGTTGTTGTTTAATCAGTTATGGATAAAAAAAATTGTTACCTGGCAACCAGCATGACCCAGTTATAGAGTGAAGCCAGGGCGATGAAGAACAGCCAATAATAATAAACATCATCAGACTGGGACACGACAAAGCCCTCCCACCTCTCCCTACACACACACACACACATACACACACACACAACATTACTATGGTCTATATTCATGTTGTGCTGGACACATGTTAGGATTTAACACTTTTAGTATCATTGTGTGTATGTGTGTGTATGTGTGTGTATGTGTGTGTGTATGTGTGTGTGTGAGAGAGGGAGAAAGGGTGTGAGTGTGTGTTTGGTGTGTGTTTGGTGTGTGTGTGAGTGTGTGTGTGTGTGTGTGTGTGTGTGTGTGCGCGTCAATATTTGTATTTGTGTGAGTATATGTGTGTGAGTGAGTGTGAGAGAGAGAGGGTCTGTTTGTGAGTGTGCGTTTGTGTGTGAGTGAGTATGTGTGTGTGTGTGTGTGTGTGTGTGTGTGTACTTGATTGTCTTCTTCTGGGTTTCTGTAGCTGCAGCTGGTTGGTCGTTTGTGGCCTGAGGCCCTCGGAACCGCTCGAGAAAAGAGTCGGGCCGCTGCTCCTCCTCTACCAGACTCTTATGAGCCCATTCTCTCAGAGACACCACCAGATTCACCAGCCTGAGGGAGACAGAGAGAGAGAGACAGGGAGAAGGAGAGGGAGGGAGAGAGAGAGAGGGACAGGGAGAAGGAGAGGGAGGGAGAGAAGGAGAGAGAGAGGGGGGGGGAGGAAGAGATAGAGGGAGAGAGCGAGAGGGACAGCGACATGGAGGGAGACAGAGAGAGGGACAGGGACATGGAGAGAGAGAGACAGGGACATTGAGAGATAGAGACAGGGACATGGAGAGAGACGGAGAGAGAGAGAGAGACAGGGACATTGAGGGAGAGAGAGAGAGAGAGAGAGAGAGAGAGAGAGAGAGACAGGGACATTGAGAGAGACAGGGAGAGATACAGGGACAGGGACATGGAGAGAGAGAGGGACAGGGACATGGAGAGAGAGAGAGACAGGGACATGGAGTGAGATGGAGAGAGAGAGACAGGGACATTGAGAGAGACAGAGAGAAAGACAGGGACATTGAGAGAGACATGGAGAGAGAGAGGGACAGGGACATGGAGAGAGAGACAGGGGGAGAGAGAGAGAAACAGGGACATGGAGAGAGAGAGAGACAGGGACATGGAGTGAGACGGAGAGAGAGAGAGACAGGGACATTGAGAGAGAGAGAGAGAGAGACAGGGACATGGAGAGATAGAGGGACAGGGACATGGAGAGAGAGAGAGACAGGGACATGGAGTGAGACGGAGAGAGAGAGAGACAGATAGATGGATAGAGAGACAGGGACAGAGACAGCAGAAACAAGTTTTAGAAATCAAGTGACAGAGAAATAAAGAGACAGACACAGAGAGGTCAGGGGTCGCTCAGTGGTTAAGGCACTGGACTATGGTTCAGAAGGTCTCAGGTTCAAGTCCCATGAACAAGATAGATAGATAGATAGAGCAGAGACATATTTGAGAGTTCAAAAAGTTTCAATTTGTGTTGGAGTGTGTGTGTGTGTGTGTGTGTGTGTGTGTGTGTGTGTGTGTGTGTGTGTGTGTGTACCTGGACAGCGGTTTTCTCTGGCTGAAGGCCTGGAGCACTTCCGCATTTGGAAGTTCGATAGCGGCAACACGCTGCAGCTCCGAACACGTATCGTCATCTCCATCAGTCCTGCAGAGAGACAGAGGGACAGAGGGACAGAC